>PVIY010053102.1:0-14857 GCA_004026745.1 Myrmecophaga tridactyla | reverse complement strand
AAAAAAATTACCAAACATAAATCAGCAATAGAAAGACTAATATATTGTAACCAAATGAAATTTATCCAAGGAATGTAAGGTGTGCTTATTTGAAACTCTATTAAAGTGTAATTTATCTCATTAGTGAAATATTGAATGCTATTACTTCAAATTCATGAAATAAAAAGGAAATTCACTTATTCCTATTCAAGTTGTTTTCTTAGAAGGATAGTGGTAACTAACTTTTATTATATTAAAAGTAAATTTAAGAAAGTTTTTACCTGAGGAAAGGAGAGAGGTATCCAAATAATGGCTATTCTCTGGCCTACAAGTTATTGTAAATGAAGAATGTTCCTTTTGGTTACTTGTGTAGTTTCCCAACTGGTAGACATCATATTGGATGGTGGAGTAAATAGGAAATAAAATTAGAGAGAAATATACCGTGTGCAGATTTGTCTATCTTCTTTCTCTTATCATGATTCTTTCCCTCAGACCAAAACTCTGCTCCATGTATCCTGCCTTTAGGAAGGGTCATTTCTTACAAACATTCTAAACTTCATCAACACATGTCCTGGGGGGTTCCAACTCATCACACTGCCATCCTCATCTGTTTAAACATATTTTACTTTCCAAAATGAAATATTCTGACAACTGACTTTATAAGAATTAATTTATGAGTTATTAAGAATTTTCCAAACTGAAGTTCCCTTCATGTTACCAAAGTTTGTATGCATTTTAAATACTTAGACACTCAATTTCTTAGAACACAATTCTGGTCATAAAATAAAGTATGGCAGATGCAACCACAATTCTATATTAAGAATTTAAGAGCTTCTATCTGCAAATGACCTGTTTTAAAATTCTCTAAATCTATTGCCTCTATATCCATTTAATTTTTTTCTTTTGCACTAGCTGTTTGAAGTTTTGGATATTTTCAAAATTCTAGTCAATAAGCAATTCTGTAGTCAAAACTGAATTGTTTGGTATGTCAGAACTGTCCTGATATATTGTAGATGAGGGGATCCAGAGGCTTAGACAGATGGGAATGTTAGAATGGATTTATCATAGGAGACCTGCTCACTTGCCCCAGGAACATCCAGAGGACACATCTTTTACCAAAACCTTGAGAAACTCTGTAGTTGCCCTTCTCTGTAGGCCAGATATTACAGTAGGGAACTGCTGTCACTGAGCTGGAATCCTTAAACACAATGGGGACGATCAGATCCCGAGTTGGCAGAAGCCATGTGGTGACAGGTAATCACCACAGACAAGGTAGGTATGACCACCTTAATGGACAGCAGACTAAACGCAGCAGTCAGCCTAATCTGACTCACAAAGACTTGGGGCATTGGTCAGTTAGATCATGGCGTACCTAGAAGTAAAATTCTCAGGCAGTCTATTAAATTCTTGTTTGAGTTGTATAAGCAGAAGAATTCTGGGTCAAGTGAACAAAAATCTAACTTCAGTCACAAAAACAGAGACTCATGGCCCCTTAATCAATTCCCAGACTTGAACAGTTTATAGACCCAGAGACTTTTCAATGAGAGGAGTGCCGGGTATCTTTGAGGAAGGACCATTTTATACTGCTCAAAATTTACACTGTTAACCTCCTTCCCAGTCTTTCCCAAGGACACTTGTGACCTTTTACTAGGGTAACTGTGCACTGGGGAAAAGTAAATGATCAAATATTTGGGGGATTATTAGACACTGGCTCAGAAGTGACACTAATTCCAAGAGACCCAAAACATCACTCTGGTCCACCACTCAGTGTAAGGTCTTATGGAAGTTAGTGATCAGATGGAGTTTTAGCTCAGGGCCATCTCACAGTGGGTCCCTAGAACCATTCTGTGGTCATTTTCCCAATCCCAGAATGCATCATTGGAATTGACACACTCAGCAACTGGTACAGAATCCTTGTATTCATTTTTTGACTCGTGAACTGAGGGCTATTATGATACAAAAGCTCAATAGTGGCCATTATGATAGGAAGCCACTAGAACTGCCCCCATCTAGCAAAATAGTGAATCAGAAGTAATACCATATATTCCTCGAGGGATTGCAGAGATTAGTGCCACTCTTAAGGATTTAAAGGATGCAGGAGTGGAGATTCCCACCACATCTCCATTCAACTCACTTATTTGGCCTGTGCAGAAAACAGATAGGTCTTAGAGGATATCAGTGGATTATTGTAAATTTAATGAGGTGGTGACTCCAACTTCAGCTGCTGTCCCAGATGTGGTATCATTGTTTAAGCAAATCATCACATCATGTGTGGTACCTGGATATTCATCTGGCAAATGCTTTTTTCTCAATAACTGTCAGTAAGGACCACCAGAAATAATATCCATTCGGCTGACAAGGCCAGCAGTATACCTTCACTGTCCTGCCACAGAGGTATATCAGCTCTCCCACACTATGTCACAATCTTGTCCACAAGTACCTTGATCATTTCTCCCTCCCACAAGACATCACACTGGTCCATTATATTGATGATATGATGCTGATTGGACCTAGTGAGAAAGAAATAACAACTATTCTAGATTTATCGCTAATTTATTTGTGGGTCAGGGGAAGAGAGATAAATCCAACCAAAATACAGTGGTCCTCCATGTCAGTGAAATTTCTAGGTGTCTAGTGATGTGGAGCATGTTGAGACATCCCTTTTAAGATGAAGGATCTGGCCCCTCTTATGACCAAAAAAGAGGCACAACATCTAGATGGCATCTTTGAATTTTGGAAACCACATATCTTCATTTGGGTGTGCTATTCTGGCCCATTTACCGAATGACCAGAAAAACCTCTAATTTTGAGTGGGGACTGGAACAAGAGGAGGATCTGTGGCAGGCCCAAGCTGTTGTACAAGCTGCTCTGCAACTTAGACCATATGATCCAGCAGATCCAATGGTGATAGAAGTGTCAGTGGCAAATAGGGATGCTGTCTGGAGCCTTTTGCAGGCCCCTATAGGATAGTCATAATGCAAACCCTTAGGATTTTGAAGCCAAGCTTTACCATCCTCTGTAGATAACTACTCTCCTTTTGAGAAAAAACTTTTAGCCTGCTACTGGACCTTCATAGAGACTGAATGCTTAACCATGGGCCACCAAGTTACCATGAGAACTTAGTTGCCTATCAGAGCTAGGTTGTTGTCTAATCCACCAAACCATAAAGTTGGGCATGCACAACAGTACTCCATCATAAAATGGAAATGGCATATGAGAGATAGGGCTTGAGGAGGTCCTGAAGGCACAAGTATATTTACATGAGGAAGTGATCCAAATGCCCAGAGCCCCACTTCTGCCATATTACCTTCTCTTTCCCAGACCAGGGCTATGGCCTCTTGGGGAGTTCCAGATGATTCTGCACAATATACAGAAACCACCTAGAAGTGAACAGCTGCAGCACTACAACCCTATTCTGGGATGTCCTTAAAGGACAGTGGTGAGGAAAAATCCTCCCAATGGGTGGATCTTCTAGCAGTGCATCTGGTTGTTCATTTTGCTTGGAAGGAGAACTGGTCAGAGGTGCATTTGTATACTGACTCATGATCGGCTGTTAATGGTTTGGAGGGATGATCAGGGTCATGGAAACAGCATGATTGGAAAAATTGGTGACAAAATGGATCTGGGGAAGAGTTATATGGAGAAACTGTTCTGAGTGGGTAAACAACATGAAAATGTTTGAGTCTCAAGTGCATCTTCACCAGAGGGTGAATTCAGTAGAGGAAGTTTTAATAATCAAGTGGATAAGATGACCTGTCCTATGAATACAGGCCATCCTCTTTCCTCAGCCACTCCTGCCATGGCCTAATGGGTTCATGAACAAAGTGGACATGGTGGTAGGTATGGAGGTTATACGTGGACTCAGCAACATGGACTTCCACTCACCAAGGCTGATCTTGCCATGGGCACTACTGAGTGCCCAATCTGCCAGCAGCAGAAACCCATACTGAGTCTCCAATATGGCACCATTCCCCAAAGTGATCAGCCTGCTATCTGGTGGCAGGTTGATTACATAGGATGACTTCCATCATGGAAGGGGCAGTGATTTGCTCTACCTGGAACAGACACATACACCAGATATGGGTTTGCATTCCTTGCATACAATGCTTCTGCAAAAACTACTATATGTGGTCTTACATAATGCCTTATCCACCATGAGGGTAATCCACACAGTATTGCTTCTGATCAAGGAACCCATTTCACAGCAAATGAAATGGACACATGCTCATGGAATTTTCTGGTTTGATAGTAAATCAAGCTAGGGTTGATAGTAAATGGTGCCACTCTATGATGTTCTTTCTCCCGAAGCCAGAATTCACAGGTCCAGGAATCAAAGCGGTGGATATGAGAGTGGCACCATTTACTATCAACCCTAGTGATCTACTTGGAACATTTTTGCTTTCTATGCTGCTTTGAAATGATGTATGTACCCTAGAAAAGTCATGTTTTAATCCTAATTCCATTTTGCAAAGGCAGCTGCTTCTTCTAATCCCTACTCAGCATTGTATGTTTGAAACTGTAATTAGATAATTTTCCTGGAGATGTGATTTAATTAAGAATGGTTGTTAAACTGGATTAGTTGGAGGCATGTCTCCACCCATTTGGGTGGGTCTTGATTAGTTTCTGGAGTCCTATAAGAGGAAACATTTTGGAGAATGAAGGAGATTCAGAGAGAGCAGAGAAGAATGACATGGCCACAAGAAGCAGAGAGCCCACAAGCCATCGACCTTTCAAGATGAAGAAGGAAAATGCCTCTCAGTGAGTTTCATGAAACAGGAAGCCAGGAGAGAAAGCTATCAGATGACACCTTGCTTGCCATGTGCCCTTCCAACTGAGACAGAAACTGTGACTGTGTTCACCATATGCCTTCTCACTTGAGAGAGAAACTCTGAACTTCTTTGGCCTTCTTGAACCACGGTATCTTTCCCTGGATGCCTTTGATTGGACATTTCTATAGACTTGTGATTGGGACATTTTCTTGGCCTTAAAACTGTAAACTAGCAACTTATTAAATTCCCCTTTTTAAAAGCCATTCTGTTCCTGATATATTGCATTCCGGCAGCCAGCAAACTAGAACACCCCATAAGCCTATTGTTTGAGTGAACCTCACATACTGGTAAGTTTACAGTTTCATTCGACTGGTGTCCAAACTTTTCTAATAAATCTGGATGATGGTCTCTCTTTTTGTCTCCATTTCTGGTCCTGAGAGTTTGGCTCTGATCTAGAAAAATCATTCTCTCTGGTTTTCTGCCTGCTGGGGGGAATGCAGATTGTTGGATCTGAGTTTGTAGGTAGCCAATTATCAAGTTAGGGGCCCAAGACATAAGGTACACAGACATCCCATTTCTATGGACCATTGCAAACTTCATGGGAATCCTTGAACTCTAAATCCCCTGCTCTTCCAGGAAAAACTCCCGCTTCTTATACATATTCTCATCAGAATCCTAATTCTTGAGTCTATCTTTCTAAAAGGCATAACTTCACTACAGACGATTTGGGCCGTCAGGGGCTACCCTGGGGACGATGTAACTTGAACTACATTGTTCATGTAAGAGGTGCCTTATGAGAGGAAGGGAATATGATTTTTCAAGCCCAATGGACAGCATTTTCTTTACTGATATGCAGAGGCCCACAAACAAAATTCTGAAGCAAAAGTTGCTTCAATATACTTTGACCAAAGCTAATGAGCAATTTGACAAACTTAAAGAACAATGAACTAAACTACTCTCCCTAGTAAATCGTCCCTCTCCTTGTTCTCCAGTTGCTGCCTGCTTCCAGCTCTCTCTCTCTTCTTCCTTATCCTTTTAATCTCTCTTATTCCACATCTCTGACAACTCCTCCCTCTTCTTTCCCTTGTCTAGATCGCTTATCTTTTCCAAAAATCTTTCCTAAAACTGCCAAATACCAGTTTCCCTTATTTATCCATCCCTCCCATGAGCCAGATATTCAGGCACCTCTGGAATTTAACCTCGGAACTGAGTTGAATCAAGGGCTACAATTAAATATTTCCCTTAACCTAAACAAGACCAACAAACATTCTTAGAATGTGGAGAATTCTTTTGGATGCATATAATCCAGCATTACCTGACCTACATCAAATTGTACACATGTTGGTTGGAACCTCAGATGCTAAATTCTGGATGGCAAAAGCTGACTGGATTAATGCAGAATTGGACCTACAGGATCCCTTCATCCACAATAATTTGAGGATCAGAAAAAAACAGAGGTTTAAAAAGTAAAGCAAAATCTCCTAAAAGCAATATCCAAAAGATGTCCAATAAAAGTGATTGGTTTATAACTCAATCCTGCACACACAGAAGGATGAAACTCCAGATTTTAAGGATAGACTTGAAAATACCTTCCAACAACATTCAAGAGTTAAAGTAGATGCTGATGTAATAACAACAACACATTCATCTCATTTTTGATGGAGTTAAGCCTAAAATTGGATAACTAATTTGAAAACAGAAATCAGAAAGGGAAATTCTAATTTATCTGAACTGAAACACCTGGCAGAATATTTCTGAAAGAGCAAAATTGAGATAGGACCCAAAGTAAATTTGTGGCCCTAAAGATTAAATAGCTAGGGGACCTATTTCCCAACCAACCACTTATTGACAAGAAAGAATACTTGTAGATATTGTTAACAGATGGACACTTGAAAGTATATTGTCTCATTTTTTCAAAGGAAAAGCCATCACAAAGGAAAAACCCCTCAATTCAAATCAATAAGGGTGCTCCAAGGAAGAAAAAAAGTGCCCAATATCCTGCCTAACATTCAAGCATTCAAAGTGAATTAACTGTAAATACAGATAATTATCTCCATCAATTCCTAGTAGGTAAAGGGGCTTACTTTTTCTGAATTAAACTCTTCCACCTTTGCTCAATCTCGTCTTTGGAGTAAAATTGTGCAGGTGGTAGAGATTTCACATCATCCGCAGATTTTCCCTATCTCCAAATCCTTAACTGTATCTCTTGGGCTTTTAACTGAAAACATTGCTTCCTGCTCTGTGATACAACTCCCACATATTTAATAGGGAGATGCATTGTAAATAGATTTCCACTAACCATTCCACTGACATGGGCAAAAAAATTGGAGAAAAACTTGGAAAATTTGAGATAGATCCTACCAAACAATTACCCCTACATGCCCAAAAGCCAGAGGCAAAGGAAGGGTTTAAACCTATAATAGAATGCCTTAGATCCAAAGGCTTTCTCATATTTGCGACACTCATGTCTCAACAGTAAAGAACTAAATGGACAAGTATATTGACTTTTTCAAGACCTCAGGGCCATTTATAAAATTATCTTTCACTTCCCAGGAGTGCCTAACCCAAAGAGGATTCTCTTTAATTCCTTCTAAAACCACTTGCTTCACTGTAGTGGATCATTGCTCTACCTTTTGCAGTGCCTCTAGTCCAGGAGAGTCAATATCTTTTTTGTTTCGATCGGGAAGGACAATTTACCTGTATAGTCTTGTCCCAGGGGTTCCAGAAGCACCCCCCCTCCGCCTTTATTTCCCAGGTCCTTGGTCAAGACTTAAAGCATCTGCATTTCCATTATTCATTTCTGATACAACATGGAGATGACCTTCGTAAAAAATATTCTATTTATTCTCAGACTTAGCAGAAAAAGGAAATAAAGTTAAAAAAAGAAATGAATTGCAATTTTTCCAGAACACAGTGCATTATTTAGGGCATAACCTATCTTAAGAGAGGAAATAAATCTCTCTGATAGACTAAAGACTAGTCAAATTTATGCCAAACCCCTCAGAAAACTACAATTAGGAGAATTGTAGGTTTAACTGGATATTGTAACATTTGGTTACTTTTTTTCTAAGATTTCAGTACCTCTTTATGGATTGACTAAATCCTCAGTATGAGACCCTCTACTGTGGGAATCCAAACCTGGACAAGCCTTCTGTAACCTCCATCCCCAGGCATCTCTAACTCAAGCAACCGATTTGTTTATTTGTGCATGAGGAACTTAGACAAGTCTAGGACTTTAATTCATCATCATGAGAATCATCAAAAGCCCATTGTTTCCTTTGCGTTATCTTCGACCTTGTCACAAGGATTAACCTCCTTGTCTTTGCTGCTGCAAAACTTATTAATGCTTCTGCTGAAGCAGTTCTATGCTCCCAATTTCACCTTATGGTTCCTCATGCAGTATAGATATTAATACTATTTGAGACATACAACTCTTCTTGACTAGCCAATTAACCTCTTATGAGTTTTATTACTCTCTCCCTCTTCACATAACTACTCACTGCTGAAACACCCTGCCACTCTACCAGAAGAAGGGGAACTTCATTATTATCTTCCTTCAGTCAGGGAACTCTACACACCTTGGTCAGGTTTTAGAGACTCCAATTGAGAAAACTGATCTAATATTATTTGCTGATGGAATATATCTCAGAACTAATGCTGGAAGTTATCAAGCAGGGAATGCAATCACTAATTTAAACTCTCTTTTAGATATAGACTTCTACTTGAGGTCAAAATCAACCCAGATGGCAGAATTTATTGCATTTTCTAGAGCTTGTCAACTAACCAATGATCAGACAGTATGTATATATGCAGATAGCTGGTTTGCTTTTGGAATAGTACATGATTTTGAGATGTATACTGTAAACAAAAATGTTCTTACCTCTGCTGTAATCCCCATAAGAAATATGCAGCAAGTTAGGGAACTTTGAGATGCACTAAAAGTATAGTAGCCACTACTTCATAGAAATGTGGCTACCATAAAAGTTGAGGCCCATGTAAAAAGAGATAAGATGAAAGCTAAAAGAAAAACATTATGCCAAATAAGCTAACTTAACCATAGGTTATGATCCTATCTAAACCTTAAAATGATAAATCTTTGGAGGGATTCAAAGATGTCATTACAAAATGTGAATGTTTAGTCCCTGAATTTGAAAAGGAAGTAAGGTCATGTCCTTCCATTAGATAATCTCTGTTACTGTCAAAATAATCATTTGTTTCCATATTATTTCAAATAAATATTAGCTTAATTTCTCAATTAAGGTACTTATCATGAAATAGACAAATTGCTTAGTATCTTAAATCAACATTGGTGAAAACACTTCGAAAAGGTAGCTGAGGCTATTTTCAGGTTGTTTCCTGTCAACAGCATAATCCTGGAAAATCTGTAAATATGGCCAAGAATCAAAGCCTCAAGGTCCCTTTGAATACTTTCAGTTAGATTTTATCTAGCTGCCACCATTGATGGGATTTAAATATGTTTAATTAGTGCATGCTTACTTTCATGACAATTTGAAGCATTTCCTTGCCAACAAGTCTTAGCCCTTATATCTGCTAAAATACTGTTTAATGTTGTGTCTCCAACCTCAGGCACCCCAACTTATTCTATCAAGTGATCAAGCACATGCTTTGCAGGAACCACTATAAAAGAACTCAGTAAGGCATTATCCCTTACTCAAAAACCACATTGTCTTTACCCTCACAGTTTTCTGTAAACATTGAAAGGACCAATGGTATCCCTAAATTAATATTAGCAAACAGTTCAGCAACTCTTGAGGCCCTTTGACCAAAGCTTCCCCAATTAGTTCATATGGCGTTATGGTCCATTCCCTTGGCTACACATTGGTTATCCAAAGATTGTATAACTCTATGAATTGGGAACTAGAAAGCTCTGCATTTAAGATTGTACCTCTTATACTAGACTCTGCCCTACTGCATGCAGACAAGGCAAAATATTGCAAAAGAATCAACAGATTAAGTCCATCTTCTTCACACAGCATCTTTCTAACAGCCTCTTAATCATCTTCAATCAGGATATTTCAATTATTGGAAGAGCTATCAGAGAAAAACTCCTTACGGACTTCATTAGAAAGTTCCTTACCAGGTATCATTAAGTAACAAATTCAGCAGTGAAACTCCAGAGAGTCATTCCTTGGGTTGGTGTTTCACAACTTAAAAAGCAAATCATACTTCCATACAATTGGAAGGCTGATCCAATAAGGGGCCTCAAACTAAAGATTCTCAGAGATCCTCTAAAAGCAACCAATCTTTGGAAGCAGATGCTGATATAAGATCTTCAGCAAAAGCAGATGACCACAGATAGCAGGCAGTTTCCACCCAGGATGTAGGACCAAAACCTCTATCTAATTTCTGTTTCGTTATTTATCTTTTAATTTATAATCATTCTTCTAATTTTTATAGACCTCTTGATGTGGCCCACCCATAATAGCCCTTTTCTCTTTTCTTCCTTCATTATTATAATCATTTGTTCAGAATGTATTCAGTCTGATCCTATTCTCTATGAATCTATTTATTGAAACTGGAATTTACCACAGATTTTTATCACAGAGGTCTGGTTATAGAAGGCATATCCAACAGTCAGTAAGAATGAAGGTATCTGTAGTATTTCTCTTTACAGTGTCCATAAATATTTGTATTGATTGTTTATAAATGATATTTTAAAGAAACTCCAATAAATCTAAAAGGCCAAACTGTTATAGATTTAATTCTTCAAAAGAATTTCCATCCAGTAGGATTTAATGACAAATTTTGGGGTAACAAAATCAACAACAATAGCAGAAATCCAAATATCTGGAATTTTATAGCACGATCTTCTTTATTATCTAATTCATGAGAAAATAAAAATTGAAATTGAAGACTATATCAAAATTAATGAAAATATTAAATACCAAAATTCACAAGAATGAAGCAAAACTGTAGACAGGTGGTAATCAGAATCTTATTTTTCATTGTATTTTAAAATCACAATAATTTAAGGAAGGAAGGAAAGAAGGAAGGAGGTAAAGGAGGGAAGGGACAAACAGAAAAACTAAGACAGTGATTGATATCAGCTTCTGTTGTCAGAGGCTCTGGGTTTGAATGCTATCTTTGTACTACCTGAGCAGATTTTTAAATAAACTCTGAGTCTCATTTTCCTTTGATGTGGGATTTATTAGCATTGAATCACTCTGAACATTCATTTTTTGCAAATAAAGATAATAATACCTAGGCCATGACATTTTTCATGAGTATTAAATTTAAAATTCTTAGTTCAGTACTCTCCCTCAACGAATGTCAGCTATCTCCATAGCCAACAAACATACTGAATTTAAGAAGGAGAATTTTTTAAAAAATATTTTTCAAATTACATGCCTTCTATTTGCCAACCCTATACAAATAACATTGACTTTGTAAACAAAATCTGAGTCTATAAAGAGCATTTACATGCTAGTAGCACCAGACTGGTGATGTGGAGCCAGAAGCAGGCTGCAGATCAAAGCCCTGCTATTTCCTGACTAAGTGACCTATTCGTTCTCGGATTTTCTTTTCTTTTTCACTTAGCATCATAGCAAGAATGTCCATCCTAGTATTGTACATGTATATCATATCAGTAATAACCCATTTGACATAAAATTATAAACAGTTCTATTAAGATAATATGTTAAAGAATTTTCTCCGTAGACAAGCATTCTGCGCATTACAGTTGATGTCATTAAACCATGTATTGTGCAGAGCATTTCTTAGGATTCATTTTCTATGCAAATCACTCTTCCACAGGTGAATCACATAATATATTCAGAAAAAAAGCATCATTTCCCAAAGTTGAAGGTGTATATTCATGAGCATCTATTTTGGTTTAAACTGAGATCTTATGGGACATAAATATTGTTGAGGTAAAAGATTTTCTTTTAAATGAAGAAATGTAGGAATTGAGACCAGAGAGTGGGTCTGGTTTTTAATTTAGTTGGGTCCCCCAATTTAAACTTGGGGGAAATAGGAAAGAAAATAAAATTTTAAAATTAGGAAGACAGTAAAAATTTCCCATTGTGGAACACAAAAGTAGGAAAGCTTTGGTTGATTATAAAGATAAATGAGTGACCATCAATACCCTTATTTTACATGAATAGCTGATATAAACATAGTAATGCATTATCATAATGAAAAAGGAATTACCATAATGTAAAAATGACTGTAAACACTAAAAATAGTTGTTTTTTAAAAAATTCAGGAATAATAATCAGAGGCATTTTCCACTATGTCACAAATGGGTTTTTTATTCATGCACTAAACCAATAAATGAAAATGAATCCATCACAGTTACTGTGCTCCTGTAGTAAACAGTGAGGTTTGGCAGGAGTAGAAAATCAAAAAATTAATTAAAAATTACGAAAGTGTGGCATGCCGTTGTTTAAGTGTGAATGTAAACTTTGGTCAGAGAAAGATGAAATAAAGCAAAATCATGTACTTTTCTCTAAAGAAGCATATAGATTTGGAGTCCAAGTTTAACCATCAGAATTATACATGAATTATCACCCTTAACTCCTTAGCCTACTTTAAGCTTACATCACAACAAAATGCCATCTAAATTCTTCATTCTTTCTTTTTTTTGTTTTTTTAACCTTTTTAGTATAGTATATATACAAAGCAGAGAAATAAAAAAGCAATAGTTTTCAAAGCACTCTTACAGGACGGATCCCAGAGTTTGTCATGGGCCACCATATGCTCATTATTTTTTAATTAGGCTTTATTTACTCCTACCATTTAGGAATGTTCCTAATCTCAAATGGCTCCTCTGAACTGCTTAAACATTATTATATCTCTTCAATTCAATCAACCCATGGGTTGAATTTATATTTTCTGATTCTATTTGTGTTTTGCTCATATAATGTTACTTGCCTAGGATGTCATTTTTCTCTTCCTTTTATTTGAATCCTTTCTTCAAATCCCAGCCCTTCCATGAAATGTTTCCCAGATCTGATGCTCAATGTGATAGATATAGGAAGAGGGAATGTCTAGGTGCAAATTTGGTCTGTTTGGATTTTACATATTTGAGTATCCAGAAGAAATCAGAAAAGTCCATGAAAAAGCTGAGATGAAAACTCAAAAAAAAAAAGACAGATAGCAAAGCTAAGATCAACTATTCCCCGTAGGGTTGTTTAGGTAGATTTTTGAAGCAGATGATCCTTTGTTGCTCTTGGGGGATATTGCATTAGTTTCCTGTAACTATTGTAACAAATCACCACAAACTTGGTGTCTTAAAAGAGAAGTTTATTCTCTGACGGTTCTGGAGGCCAGAAGTATGGAATCAAATTCACTGGGTCAAAATTAAGGCAGAGCTATGCTCCCTTAGGAGGCGCTAGGGGAGAATCTGTTCCTTACCTCGCTTAGTTTCTGGTGGCTTCCAACATTACTTGGGTTTGTGTCCACATGACTCTATTCCAGTTTTTGCCTTTGTAGTCCCATTGCCTCCTTTTCTTCTGTGTGTAATCTCTCTCTGGCACGCTTTATAAGGACACTTGTGATGGCATTTAGGACATACCTGTATAATCTAGGGTAATCTCTCCACCACAAAATGCTTAATTTAATCACATCTGCAAAGAGACTTTTCCATATAAAGTTACATTTATAGGGTTCCAGAGATTTGGACTTGATAGCAACAGATAGACACTCCCTCTTCCATGTTTCACCTTTGTTATTTAAACATTCACACTATAATTCATAACTCTTTAATGTTTATTTGCTAATTTATTTATTTTGAATCTTGCACATTTTGTTGCAATACATTTAGTATCATATATTCTATCCAAAACAAACAACATCGCACAGTATCTTCACTTAGTTGTACAATCATTATTTTTCTCAATTTTAGATCATTTTCATTGTTCCAGAGAGAAAAGCAATGGAGAGACATACCCACCCCAAAGGGACCACCCAAACACCCCATGACTCTTATCCCCTTTCCAGTTATTTACCCATAGTACTATTGTGGTTGTAGTGAGATATTCCTCTTAATTATAGTCCATACTACGCAATAGGTAGTTTTCCCCATATACCACTCTATTATTAGCTTTTTGTACAAGTGTCATACCCTAGAAATAGTTCATGCAAAAACTTATTTATGCTTGTAGTACTAGTTGGTGAGATGCATAACTTGAAGTAACCCCTTTCAATCATATTCACCTTTAATAGGCACTATTATTTATAATTCCACTAATGTACTACCAACACCTCTATCCATTCCATACATTTAAGCTCAACCTTGTTAACAAGTCTGTACATATTAGGTAACTGCTCCCTCTTCTTTAGCTTCTGTCTATCACTGGGTTTCCTATAATCCACATTTTAAGAGTCTGAGTTTACATTTTCTAGAGGGTTCATATTAATGAAGTCATACAGTATCTATATTTATGGGTCTGGCTTATTTTACTCAGCATACAAGAGCTACAAGACCTCATTCCTTCTTTCTGCTGTCTAATATTCCATTTCACATATATATGTATATTCCATCTCACACACATGCGCGCACACACACACTCACATATATACTACAGTTGTTTGTCCACTTGTTCTGTTGGTGGACACTTTGGGTTATTTCCATCTTTTGGCAACTGTGAATAATGCATCTATGAACATCTGTAAGCATTTATCTGTCTGTTTTCAGATCTTTTGGGTATATACTGAATAGTGGAATTGCTGGGTCATGGAGTAACTCAATATTTAGTTTTCTGAGGATCCATCAAACTGTCTTCCACAGTAGCTGTACAACCCCATCAGCAGTGGATAAGTGTTCCAATATCTCCACAACCTCTCTAATATTCATAGTTTCCTGTTTGTTTAATGGCAACCATTCTTATATGTATGAGATGATATCTCAGTGTGGTTTGGATTTGCATTTCCCTAATAGCTAATGAAGTAGAACATATTTTCATGTGCTTTTTAGCCATTTGCGTTTGCTCTCCAGAAAAATGTCTATTCATATATTATGCCCATTTTATAATTGGGTTGTTAGTTTTGTTGTTGAGTTGTATGATTTCTTTATATACACAGTTTATCAAACCTTTATGCAATATATGGTTAACAACTATTTTCTCCCATTGAGTTGACTGCCTCTT
>PVIY010053101.1:0-14858 GCA_004026745.1 Myrmecophaga tridactyla | reverse complement strand
AACGGAATTGAATAGAGTGTTCAGATTTAGACCCTTTCATCTACGGACAACTGATCTTTGATAAGGTAGTCAAGCCAACTCACCTGGGACAGAACAGTCTCTTCAATAAATGGGGCCTAGAGAACTGGATATCCATATGCAAAAGAATGAAAGAGGACCCATATCTCACCCTCTATACAAAAATTAACTCAAAATGGCTCAAAGACCTAAACATTAGATCTAAGACCATAAAAGTGTGAGAATAAAATGTAGGGAAATACCTTATAAATCTTATATTAGGAGGCGGTTTCCTAGACTTTATACCCAAAGCAAGAGCATTGAAGAAAGAAAGAAAGAAATGGGAACTCCTCAAATAAACACTTTTGTGCATCAAAGAACTTCGTCAAGAAAGTGAGAAGATAGCCTACACAATGGGAGACAATATTTGAAAAAGATATATCAGATCAAAGTCTAGTATCAAGAATTTATAAAGAGATTGTTCAACTCAACAACAAAAAGACAGCCAACCCAATTACAAAATGGGTAAAAGACTTGAGCAGACACTTCTCAGAACAGGAAAAAAAAAATGGCCAAAAGGCACATGAAGAGATGCTCAACTTCCCTGGCCATTAGAGAAATGCAAATCAAAAGCAAAATGAGATATCATCTTACACCCACCAGAATGGCCATTATCAAATAAAACAGAAAATGACAAGTGTTGGAGAGGATGTGGAGAAAGAGGCACACTTATCCACTGTTGGAGGAATGTCAAATAGTACAATTACTGTAGAAGGCAGTTGGCAGTTCCTCAAAAAGCTAAATATAGAATTGCCATATGACCCGGCAATACCACTGCTAGGTATCTACTCAGAGGACATGAGGGCAAGGACACAAATGGACATTTGCACACCTATGTTTATGGCACCATTATTTTCAACTGCCAAGAGATGGAAACAGCCCAAATGTCCATCAACAGACGAGTGGCTAAACATATGTGATATATACATACGATGGAATATGATGCAGCTGTAAGACAGAAAAAACTTATGAAGTATATAACAACATAGATGGAACTTAAGGACATTATGCTGAGTGAGATCAGCCAGAAACAAAAGGACAAATACTGTAAGGTCTCACTGATATGAACTGACATTAGTGAATAAACTTAGAGAATTTCATTGGTAACAGAGACCATCAGAAAATAAAAATAGGGTAAGATACTGGATAATTGGAGCTGAAGGGATACAGATTGTGTGACAGGACTGAATGTAAAAACTCAGAAATGGATAGCACAATACTACCTAACCGTAATATAATTATGTTAAAACACTGAATGAAGCTGAATGTGAGAATGATAGAGGGAGGAGGGCTGTGTGCACAAATGAAATCAGAAAGAAAGATGGACAATAAAGATTGAGATGGTATAACCTAGGAATGCCTGGAGTGTATAATTATAGTGACTAAATGTACAAATTTTAAAAATGTTTTTGCATGAGGAAGAACAAAGGAATGTCATTACTGCAGGGTGCTGAAAATAGATGGTAATTAATATTTTAAAATTTTAACTTAGTTTGAGACTAAAGCAAAAAATGTTTTTTGGTACAAAATTTATATTTTGACTAGTGCATTTCCTAATATAACTTATGTAGACAGCTTAATTGAACACCATACGTACACGGAACCTTGAGTAGGGCATGAGATTTTGTTGGTCTGTCCAGAGTGATACCTCAGTAAATCCCAGAATGATTTAAACAGTGAATAAAAAAGTATTTGCTAGGCCCCTTTGGGGAATGGTGAGAAAGGGGGAAAATTCAACTTCCCCAAGTTGAATTCCTGATATTCTCACAAGCAGTGCAGACAATCAAAGCTATAGGTGAGTCTCCAATCTTGGGGTTTCTTCATATGAAACTTAACCCCATAGGGGATAGGTCAAGCCTACTGAAAATCAGGTCTAAGAGTCACCCCCAAGAGAACCCCTTTTATTGCTCAGATGTGGCCTCTCTCTCCAGCCAACACAACAAGCAAACTCACCACCCTCCCCCTGTCTACATGGGACGTTAACTCCCAGGGGTGTGGACCTTCCTGGCAACGTGGGACAGAAATCCTAGAATATGCTGAGATTCAGCATCAAGGGACTGAGAAAACCTTCTTGACCAAAAGGGGGAAGAGCGAAATGAGACAAAATAAAGTGTTAATGGCTAAGAGATTTCAAACAGAATCAAGAGGTTATCCTGGAGGTTATTCTTACGCATTAAATAGATATCACCTTGTTAGTCGTGATGTTAGTCGTGATGTAATGGAGAGGCTAGAGGGAACTGCCTGAAAAAGTAGAGCTGTGTTCCAGTAGCCATGTTTCTTGAAGATGATTGTATAATGATATAGCTTTCACAATGCGACTGTGTGATTGTGAAAAGCTTGTGTCTGATGCTCCTTTTATCTATCTTATCAACAGACAAGTAAAACATATGGAATAAAAATAAATAATAGGGGTAACAAATGTTAAAATAAATTTAGTTTGAAATGCTAGTGATCAATGAAAGGGAGGGGTAAGGAGTATGGTATGTATGAATTTTTTTCTGTTTTCTTTTTGTTTCTTTTTCTGAATAGATGCAAATGTTCCAAGAAATGATCATGATGATGAATATGCAACTATGTGATGGTATTGTGAATTATTGATTATATACGTAGAATGGATTGATCAAAAGTTAAGAATGTTTGCGTTTGGTGTTTTTTGGTACTATAAAAAATTTTTTTAATTAATAAAAAAAAAATGTTATTCAGTTCCCTGGAAGTTTTGCAAGCTTTTTCAGAAAATTGTTCTGAATAGCATGTACTCAAGGCAAGCATACTACATTTGTGGTCATGCTGTGAATGTTATTAACTGCATACAGATTTCAAGTAACATTCAGCAGAATGTTGAAAGCTCCTTTTCTATCAAAGTAGAGTGGAAAATTTTCTCTCTCACTAATAAAATGTCATTTGCAATACAGCGGCATCCAGTGTGAGGCTCTTTACTCTTCAATGATGAGAATAAAAGAAATGAGGAGGCCTATGGGAGCAGGAGCCTATGAGGGATTACTTAACAAAAAAAGCTAAGAAAGAATCAATTTCAGACTGCCTTTGTAAGAGAAATAGCAATAGCTAACAGCTAACAAAAGTTGCAAAGGTTTTCGATAACTTAATTAGCTAAACATAAATCCTCAACGTGTAAACTAAGACAAGAAAACATTAACCTTCAAGAAGTGGTTCAGATGAATCATATAAGCATTGTAACTAAAGTCTGGCAAATAAGAATAAGGTTCCACTATGACTGGAATAAGTATTAGTAAGAAATAGAGTATATTTCATATTTTTAGACATATATTTTTTACAAGTTTGCTCTAATAAAATGATCCAGTTTTACTATCATATTATGTTGCTTTAATATTAGTAGGGAGCAACATACATATACATGTACAAAGGAAAATTAATGGTTGTGACAGATCTCAAAAAAAAAAAAAAAATGAGAAAGGCTTGGAGCATCTATCTAGCCTAACCAGTTTCTAAGAAAACACGTAAGAGTTCAAAACCAATGCTCAAGTACTGAAAATGCAATCTAGTTTCTTGAAATTATTCTACAAATATAAGCATTTCTACTACCCTGGTGAACAAAATACATTCAGCCAACTAGTTCATCGAAAGGGGATTTCATTTGTTTTAATATTTTCATAATTTACAAAAGATCTGATACTTATTAGAAAGAATTAGGATTATTAATGGTTAATGGGAATAGAGTTTCTGTTTAAAGTGATGGAAAGTTTTGGTAATTGGTGGTGGTGAGGGTAGCACAACATTGTGATGTAATTAATGTCAATGAATTGTATACCAAAAGTGGTTAAAATGGGAAATTTTATATTGTATATATGTTATCACAATAAAATTTTCTTTAAAAAAAGGAATGAAATATTGTTACATGTTACATGCTTCAACTTTAAATGGATGAATTGTATGGTATGTGAATTATATCTTAATAAAGCTGTTACTGAAAAAAGAAAAAAAGAATAAGAATTATGAATGTATACCCCCAAATTCACCAACTTTAATTAAATGGCCCGAGCAATTTAATAATTTCAAACTGATTAAATTGCATTTTACAGATACTTATAAACTCATACACTACAAACACAAAACTTCTTTTATCTTTCCATTTGAAAGATTCAGAATGCACATAGAAACCTTATCACTGCTTTGCAAATAATACATTAATCCTTTAATTATACATAAAAACATTAGGGAAGACCAATTCATTAACTAGGATCATATTTGTTTCTATAGGAAAATGACTATCCTATTTTATATAACTGTCTCTGCTCTTCACGAGTGACAGGTATGCTTCAACATTGCAAGGCTCACATTTCCTGGCCTTAGAACTGTAAACCTGTAACTTAATAAGTTTCCTTCCATTTCTGGTGTGTTACATTCCAGCAGCATTTAACAAACCAAAATACTAAATGCCAGGGGATTATGCTAAATGCTTTATATCCATGATCTCATTTAATACTACTTTCCCCATTTTAAACACGAGGAAATTAAGGCTCAGACAAGTTGAGCAACTTTCCAAGGTCACACACAGCTGGTAAGTGGCAGACTCAAGATTTAAATCAAGATTTGTCTGTCTCCAAAGCCCATGCTTAACTAATCTACTCCACTGCCTCCTTTAGTATATCATGTTTTCATTTACTAGAAACAGTAAGCAAGGCAGGGATTTAAATAAACTCATACAACTTATCCTTTACAATAGATGTCTATACAGAATTAATTTATTAGTTTCCTAAAGATTCTCTGTAACAAGCATTAGGCTATGTTCAGTCCAGTCTTCCTGCATTTTCTAATTTGTTTGCTGGATTCTTATTCTAGGCAATAAAGGACCAGGTTCACTTTCAACACACACAATCTTCTACTACTTCTCTTATTTAGTAACCACTTTTGATACCAATAAAAATAACTGCACATAACAATTTACTTGTTTTTTGATATGGTTCATGGCTTAAGCTAATAAAATTGTTCTAAATCTCAAAACTTAAGAGAATGTAAAAAAATCATACACAGCAACTTGGAATTCACTTAACTGGAGAAAATTAATAGTATGATGTTAAGCTTTGGGAGAGTAAATCTTAATTTCAACTCTGTTGTGGAAGAATGGGCACAACAGCCCCAAACCTGGGGCTACATTATATCACTACCTAGGGAGAAGCATTCAACACCTGCTGACTCTGGGAACATTGCTTTGACTTCATGTCATTTCTTCTTAACTGTATCATTTCTATTCAATCAAATAAAAACCCTTCTCTCAAGAAAAAAAGCCTGGGTTGTTATACTCCCCCCTTGCTGCCCCCTCACAACCTTCTTACAAAACCAAAAGAACGGAACAACTATGTGAATAAAAGTTTAAATCAAATTAATAAATATTCTATTATCTACACTAGGCTAAGTATCCATATAGGAATTGAAGAATGTTGAAAGACTTAGTAAGGATTCATGGAGGGCACCCTCGATAACGGCAATGATCCAAAGGAATTCATACACTGAGTGTACACAGATGTGTCATTACAGTTCAACAGTCATTACCATAAGTTTAACATGCATAATTATACCTTGTATCACTGAAAAGTTATTACCATATATCACTGAAAAGTCATTACCACAAGTTTAACATGCATAATTGTACCTTATATCACTGAAAAGTTTCCCTTGTGCCTCACACATTCAGAATGGCCAGATAGGAGGTGAATCCCTCAAGTTCCTCTAGACTCCTTTGGCTTCTTGTCTCCCTAACTTTGAAGGCCTCTGACTCTTTAGACCCATTACTTCTTTAGGCTGAATGAGAAGACTCCAAACATCTTTTATATTCCTTCTGAAGGCACCTATGTCTTAGAAGTAAATCATCTACTTGTTAAACACATGTATTTGCTAGATCAATTTGCATGTAATTTGGCAAACACCATCACAGAGAAACATTAAAACTCAATCTCTTAAGAAAGCCTTCTTGACCAAAAGGAGGAAGAAAGAAATGAGACAAAATAAAGTATCAGTGGCTGAGAGATTTCAGAGTCAAGAAGTTACCCTGGAGGTTATTCTTATGCATTATATAGATATCACTTTATAGTTTGTGGTATATTGGAGTGGCTGCAGGGGAGTACCTGAAACTGTTGAACTGTATTCCAGTAGCCTTGATGCTTGAAGACAATTTTATGTAATGTGACTGTGTGATTTTTTACAATTTTTACAGTGATTGTGAAAACCATGTGGCTGATGCTCCTTTTATCCAGCGTATGGACAGATGAGTAAAAACAATATGGATAAAATAAATAAATAAATAATTGGGGGGACAAAGGATAAAATTAATTGAGTAGATGGAAACATTAGTGGTCAATGAGAGGGAGTGGTAAGGCATATGGTATGTATGAGTTTTTTAATTTCTTTTTCTGGAGTGATGCAAATGTTCTAAAAATGATCATGGTGATGAATACACAACTATGTGATGATTTTGTGAGCCACTGATTGTACACCATGTTTGGAATGTATATGTGTGAAGATTTGTCAATAAAAATATAAAAAAGAAAACACAAACTCAATCTCTGACAATGTTAATTGACTCCAATACATGACACTGGACTGGATCTAATAATAGAGGAGAAAATGCCCAAAAGGACATTATTGGAACAAAAGAAAATAAAACAGAATGTAGACTATATGCTTTATATCAATTCTAAATTTCCTGAACTTGATAACTATATTTAAGGTGGTTACATAAGTAAATATTCTTGTTCTTAAGAAATGTACATCGAAGTATTAAGTGTTAAAGGAACATGATTATACCATCTACTCTCAAATGTTCAGAAAACAGATTAGATATAGACAGACAGATTATAGAATGATACAGCAAATGTGGCAAAATGTTAAATGGTAAATCTGGATATCTGGATAGGGATATACTGGAGTTCTCTGTATCGTTTTTGTATTATTTTTGTATCTTTCCTCTAAATTTTATATTATTTCAAAATAAAAAGTTAAAAAGAAAGAAAGAAAGAAAACTCATACTCTGCCCTCAAATTACTTACAATGTAGTCAGGGTTCACAGGCAAAAATATGAGTTTTAACAGCAGTCTTAAACAGTAGACAAAAAAACACCAAAGCTATATAGGGCATACATAATTAATTACCAAATGAGTGGTACAATGTGTATTATAGCTCACATGATGGATCAAGGTAAAGAATTATTAGAGGATGCTATTATATATGCATATATTTTTATATTTTATTATGAACAACAAACAAACATACAAACATTCTTGACATACAAACATTCTTGACATGATTACAATCAATGGCTCACAATATCATCACATGGTTGTGTATTCATCACCATGATCATTTTTTTGAACATTTTGCATCTCTCTAGCAAAAGAAAAAACTCATACTTGCCATACCCCTCAACCCCCTCTCATTGACCACTAATATTTCAATCTACTCAATTAATTTTAACCTGTGTTCCCCCTATTATTTGTTTCTTATCCAAATTTTTTACTCATCTGTCCATACCGTAGACAAAAGGAGCATCAGACACAAGGTTTTCACCATCACCAGTCACACTGCGATTGTATAATGTTAAAGTTTATACAATCATCTTCAAGAAACATGGCTACTGGAACACAGCTCTACAGTTTAAGGTACTTCCCTCCAGCCACTCTAATATACCATAAACTAAAAAGGGGATATCTATATAATGCATAAGAATAACCTTCAGGATAACCTCTCAACTCTGAAATCTCTCAGCCACTGACACTTTATTTCATCTCATTTCTTTCTATTCCCTTTCAGTTGAGAAGGTTTTCTCAATCCCTTAATGCTGAGTTTCAGCTCATTTTAGGATTTCTGCCCCACGTTGCTGTTATTGTATTTTTAAAACATCTAAATTTGTAACATAAGAATAGCATATTTATCACCTCTTAATATTCCAACTAAGAATAAAATATCTCTAAATTATTATTTTTCCAACAAACTAGCCATTCAGTTATAAGGAGATGATGTTGTCACTCTGTCTCTACCATTTGATATTAACAGGTTATATAGCTAATCCATTTTAAAACCTGAACTGTGATTTAAATCTATGTGAATCAACAGTCAGTACCTAGCTCTATCTCTGATGTTTGGTGATGTGGCCGTTTGTCACCCAGCTTTTATTCTCACTAAAGTCAAAAGACTAATAATGAGAAAATATAAGCATGTCTCTCTTTCATTTTCCCCAGCACATAAGTTGATGATCTGGGGAGGATTTTTTTTTTCTTATCAATTGTTCTTGAAAAAGAACTTTATGTATAATGCAGTCAGTTCTAGAAAGCAATAACGAAACTAAAAGGTATTTCTATTCCTTGGGTAAATAGCAGCTCACCTAAATGACAGGCTAGATGAATTATCTGTGTTTTCATGGATAACTAGCTTCTGTTTCTGTCTGGTTAGTGATTCATCTCTGAGGATCATTAGAAAAGCCTTTGGGAGAAATCACTCTGCATACCTCCTTTGTGACCTTTAAATGTCACCACGCAGTTAGCATCTTCAGCTGACCAGATCTTCAGTTGGGCATCCATTCCTCCACTCAGAACCACAAGGCCTGATGGGAAAAATCTGCAACAACTCACATCAAACACATGTCCTTCCAATACTCTCTGGAAAAACAAAAGAAAATTCCATGCTAGTTCTCTTGTCCATCCTTGATATTTTCTTACCTCCCATATCCTTTGTTCCTCATATGAAAGATGCCTTAGCCACATGATAGATTTTAAAACCAAGGATATTCAAAGGATCTCTTTAGCACATTTGTCTACCAGGTGGTACTTTGGCTTTGGTTATATATGTTGTGATACTGAATTCCATGGATCATGCAGTCAACCTTAGGTCTAGTTCTAAGTAAAAGGGACTGTTGAGGCTTAGGAGCTCTTCTACCTGTTTCTGCTTAAATCCTCTGAATAGATTGGAGGGTCCAGTCATATATTCAGTGTTGTGGCCTTTCTAATACGTCTTGGAAATTAACCACTGAAGGCAGTTCACACCAAGGGAACTAACCACTTAGACATTCACAGGCATGCTTCTCCATTGCTCCAGCCCCACTCTATTCTGGCAAATCACTAGGCATGGGATGGTTCTCAGGTTAACAAACAGGAGAATGGAGACCAACTAAAATACAATGGACCTAGAACAGGCCACTCTTTCTTTCATGACCAAGTCTACGGTTCTCAGACAACCCCTCATGTATAAAACCCTAAAAAGTGTGCCCAAAGCCATTACTCTGAGTTCTCCATTGGAAGCCTGCCAGATTTTCATACTCCCATCAGTACTAGAAGATACACCAAGGCCTCCTCCACTGGAGATGTCCAGGCAAGTTACCTGTTCAAAGATAAAACAACCAGTATTACAAATAATGAAATGTTCTTATTTCCTTGAAATATATTATAAACCTCTCCAGTTCACACTCCTCAAAGACCTCTTTAAGCCTATGCTCCTGAGCATATTGAGTTACCATCATCAACCTCCCAACAAGGCTGGAGCTGATACCTTCCATTTCTCCAAAAAAAGATATTTTTGTGATCATCTGTGTTTCAGCTAAAAAGTTCTCCCTATTCCCATATCATATCCATAGTTTCCAGCTTCTGTTATTTTAGTTTAAAATTAAGGTACTCTCTTAATTCTTAGGGATCCACTTATGCAAAAAATAATCTTCCAAGATACACCAGAGGTAACTAAGAAAGTAGAGTATGTAAAGATACTTTATATACCTTCTACAAAATCCTTAATCAGAATAAGTAAAAGAGAATTCTCAGATGGGTCAACTTTAATGTTTTCTAAGAAAGCCTCTAGTTTTCTAAGATTATTTCTTCATTTTGGTTTCTCAGAATAAAAGGACTGTTAACTTAATTGGGGATCTTTTAATTGTAAGGATTATAACAATTAACATATATATCATGTTTTATCATTTATAAAACATTTTCAAATACATTATATCATTTGATCCTCACAATAATCCCACTCAATTGTTAATTTCCAACTGTTTAATACTGTAGTCATGGAGGTAAATTTTATATTGCCCGTCTTCAAGGAATTTACATAGTCTGGGCCTAAAGTCTGATTACTTGGCTGTCAATTTATTTCAACTCTACGTCTGGCTCCCCAACTAATGGGCTCTATGTATGTCCAGAAGTGCACAGCACTTTCTTATTCTAATTATAGGCTATGTACATAGTAGCTTATCAATAAATACCAAATGATAGCATAGCAGGAAGATGACAGCCATTTGACCTGTACCAACAAGACCAAGTACTATCCTGTCAGTGAAACCCCAGAAATCGTGCCAAGATATATTTAAACATTTTCCTACCCATGCTGAAATCAATTTAATCACTAAAGCAAGATGGTTCAAGCTTATTCCTGGTTCAGGTAGCTTCTATCCATTTATCCTTTGGCTGCATAGTGGACACTACAACTTAACATGTCCAAATCATAACTCTTATAATCTCCCTGCCCCACACCAATACAATTGTTCCTCCTCCATTAGTAAATAAATGGTATCACTATTTGCCCAGTTTTCAGGCCAAAATTTTTGGAATTATCCCAATTCCTCATTTTCTCTTACACCTCACATCAAGTAATTAGCAAATCCTGTCTGGTTCCACACTCTAGAATACAGGTACCCTCTATGAAGGCAGTTTAATCATTGCTATATCCTCAGTACCCATAAGAGTACCTGGAATATAGTACGTGACTAATGAATGAATCACCTCTTAGTGGGTTCAAATAAGAGAAAGGGAGAAAAGAAATACAAAGGGAGCATAGTTAATGATTTAAAAATTGATCCACTACTGAAAAAGCTTTCCCAACACTCCCAAGGAGTTCATCACTTCTTCCTCAGTATTCTTCAGCTCTAAAAGTTCATATATTGCAGTGGTTTTCAGCCAGGGGCAAATTTGTTCCCTGGGGGACATTTAGCAATGTCTGGAGACATTCTTGGTTCTACACAACTAGGAGATAGGGAGGGTGTGCCACTAGTGGGTAGAGGCCAAGGATGCTGCTAAACATCATACAATGCACAGGACAGACCCATACAAGAAAGAACTATCCAGCCTAAAATATCAGTCATGTCAAACAATTGTAATATGCTGTATTATATCTTCTCAGTTAATATTCTGTCCCATTTTACAGATGAGGAATCTAAGGCATAGGGAGAAACAGTAACAGGCCTAAAGAAATGAAAGAAATTTTATTTTAAATTAAAAATAAATTCTTAAATTTATTTATACATATAAATAAATTTATTTAAATTTGGTATTTAAATAATTACCAAATATTTATTTGGTAAAATATTTTTTAAAAAGAAGACTCAGGGGGCAGTGTAACAGTGGCTCAGTGGCAGAATTCTCGCCTCCTATTCTGGAGACTTGGGTTCGATTCCCAGTACCTGCCCATGCAAAAAAAAAAAAGACTCGGAAGATGAAATTATATAAAGCTTAGCATGGTGCTAGCTCATAGAAGGCTGCCAAGAAATGACAGCTAATATTACTGTGATTATTACTAATAAAGGTTATACAACAAAAGTTCACAATGGTTATCTTTAGGTTGTAAAATACGAGTCATTTTCACTTTTTCTTATATTTTCTAAATTTTCATCATTAAAAATATATTCTTTTTATAAGTGTAAAAAACAGCTATTTTGAAAAATATACCATACAGTAAGAAGCAAAAGGCTTTAGTATAATTCAGTTTAACAACTTATTTCTTGCCTCTACTTCCAAAAAGCCCATGGTAGTAAAAAAGGGCTTTGTCACAAAGATCTTAGAAAATTATTTCTCAATATGCTATACTTGGAAATTGAGAAATGTCCCTGTCCTGCATACAGAGAGACAGAAATATAAACAGCAACACATTATGCAAAGTTAGTTACTCTCATCATTATCCAAATGGCAGTAAGTAGCTTTGCTAGAACATATATATAAAAAAAAAAGAAACTTCGTACAATTTTTTCACAGAGTGTATTTGTTTTCACAAACACAGCATACCTTATCAGCTGTATCATCTTACAATGTAAAGAAGATAAAAGACAAATTAAATATGAATGTTTGTATACTAGATGAGCAGATATAATGAAAAACTAACATGCTGTTTTGTTTTTCTCTCATTTTATCAAAATACTTACACTTCTGGCATGAATTCTGGAGAAGGTGGTATATGGTGCCAAAAACTTAGAAGATGAACTTTCCTTTGGACATGAAATATGAATGCTTTTCTAAACAGAAAGGGAAAGATAAAATCTATCAGTAAAGTTATTTTAATGTAAAGCCTCAAAGAAAATGGTAGAATTAGAGGAAATTCTCATCTTTTAAGTATACCTTCTCCAGCCCACAAAACTATCACTCCCTCAAAATTCCCTCATAATTGCTGACGGCTGCAATTTAATTTGGTATCTCTGAGAAAAACTCATCTTTTATAAAGTAGAAGTAAAATGTCCCATAGAAGACTGATCAACACTAAGATACGACTGACAAACACAACATTAAATTTTAGGAGAAAATCTAATACCAGTA
Organism: Myrmecophaga tridactyla; assembly: GCA_004026745.1. NCBI lineage: Eukaryota > Metazoa > Chordata > Mammalia > Pilosa > Myrmecophagidae > Myrmecophaga > Myrmecophaga tridactyla. The sequence continues at coordinate 2,268 of PVIY010053101.1, read as the reverse complement.
CTTTCAGTTAGCAGTGGAATAAGGAATAGGATCAGCAGAAGATGGCATAAAAAGACTTAAGGAAACTGCACTAGGCCCCAGGCCTAGAGCCCAAAGGTCAAGTCTAAAAGTAATCTTTCTGCCTATAAGAACCTGCAGAAAAAAATGTTAGACTATTAACATTTAAAGTTACTGGAAACAATTGCGAAAACAAAGTATGGTACATTCATATAATGTGTAAACCCCGCTCAGGCTTGTGATGGCCACTTCCACCTAGGACTTAAACAGACTGTACATGTTCAAAGACAAGGGTCATTGTCACATAGCTGTATTAGGATTCTCCATGAGTTGTGCCTAGTCATTATCAGATATCTTTCAGCTATTATACCAAGGTTATACTGTATATAATAAGGAAATTATACCTGGAACTAGATGTTAGATTCAGGTGACGTGACTTGCTTTAGAGTCTTTGTAAAACATTTAAGCTAAGTTATGTTGGTGTTTCAAGGTTGCACATATAAAGGTATAAGAGGCTTAGTAAACCCTTTCCCAAGGATCCCAAGATCCCTCACTCTACATTAGTGGAATACCAACACTACCACCTAAGAGTCTATCTCTTATAAATGGCTGAGGAGCTGTAGTCACTAAACGGCCCCTAGTCTATTATCTCCTCTGCAGGGACAATGAAAATGTCACCAATTATCAAGATTTTCTGCACCTCTTTATAAAACTGATTCATATCCAACAAGCACAGTTCCTCATCATTTCCTTTCTTTCATTAGAAAGTACAGTTTTCATATATTTTTTTTTCCATAATGCTCTTATTACAGGTCTTCTAAACCCTTTAAAAGACTATTAGAAATCTATACAAACCGTACCTTTTTAAACAGCATATCCATGCCTGGCTGCCTGCAGCCTTTCATTAAATGAGCTTTTGCTTCTAACTATATGACTGAACCCATACAGCTGCAAGAGAGCTGACCTGGATTTGGAATGGTCTCCTGTACCAGAAACTAAAACATCAGCTAAACTCTCTTGGCTGAATATTCATACTAACAAGAAGCCCCAAGAGGTTACTGTTCAGGCCTACATAAGAACTGGGTTTTCTCTCAGAAGACTTAATTTCTTGGAGGCTAATTATGTGAAAAACTTGAAGAATCTATGTTTTTCTCCTGCTTAACAATATTGCAAATCAACCTTTAATCCATAAACAGACTGTGAAAGAAGATAATTACTGAGCTACCTTCCAAAGTTAATGGCGAGAATGATGCTGTTTATGAAAAGCTGCAGGAGATCAAAACAGATAAAATTCAGCAGGGGATGGGGGGAGCTAATATGCCACATCAAGATAAAATTCAAAGTCAAAAGTCAAACTGTTTTTCCTTCCAGGGTTAGGCATTTAAGCATAAGGAGAGAGCCACTGTTTAATACAAAATGTAGCAACATCAATAAGTAAAGGGATTCATGGTAGTTAGGAAACATATAAATACTCAATAAGCACTTACTGTCTGAACCCAGCAGGTATACCGCAGAAATTAGCAATGATGTTGGAAGAGATAGAGATTGTGTCAGGGCCTGAGCATGAAGGGAAGAAAGGCAGTCAGCATCCAGAATGTGGATAGATATAATAAAACATGTGGGAAAAATGGAGGCTTGTAATGTAGTGTTAGATTTGTTGTCAACTGAACTGGGTTTCAATTTTAGCATACAGTCTAACTACAATTATTAGGGGCTAATTAATCTCTGTGTCTGCTTATCTAAAAATGGAAAATTAAAATGCCAATCTCACAGTATAGTTGTGATAAACAATTCACTTTTGTAATGTTTTACAGTATCATCCATATGCAGTCTCATTCCATATTAACAATCCTATGAGGTAAAATATTATCTCCATTTTATACATGTGGAAATTGAGATTTAGAGAACTAAGTTATTTGTCCAAAATCACATAGCTAGTAAATAACTGTCAGAGTTAATTAAGACTCGGACTCAGATCTCCTCATATTTTCTACAACACCATAGCTGCTTATGGATGGATAAATATAAAATATTTAAATATAAAATATTTGTATTATCTTATACAAATAGAGCAATGAATGAACATTTGCCAAAATTTTTATGCAGAAAGACTCCTACAGAATGGGAGAAGATATTTGGAAACAATATACCTTATAAGGGTTTAAAATCCAGAATATATAAAGAACTCTTACAATTCAACATCAAAAAGACAAAGAACCAAATTTAAAACTGGGCAAAAGACTTGTATAGACATCCAAGATACACAAATGG
>PVIY010053100.1:0-14864 GCA_004026745.1 Myrmecophaga tridactyla | reverse complement strand
CCCACAGCAGGTTCCACCCACAGCACGCTCTACCCACACAGCAGGCTCCACCCCATATGACAGGCTCCACCCATACAGCAGGCTCCACCCCATGACAAGCTCCTCCCACAGCAGACTCCACCCACAGCAGGCTCCACCCCATACAACAGGCTCCACCCATGCAGCAGGCTCCTCCCACACAGCAGGTTCCACCCCATACAACAGGCTCCACCCATGCAGCAGGCTCCTCCCACTGCAGGCCCCACCCTGCCATTTAAGGGCTGCAGAGATGTGGCTGCATCTTCACCTCAGGCACCAGTGCATTCTGTGAGGGACAGCGAGTATTCAGACCAAGGCATGGACTTCGCCAGGGAAAGCACGCACTTCCAGTCCCCCGCAGCCTCACGCTGGGGCCCCAGGCGGACGAGGGCTTACCGTGAAGTGCTCCTGGGACTGGTAGTTCTCATCCAGGTAGACGCGAGCCCTGCTGAACTCCTTCATTGCGTCACTGGACAGGAGCTCTCTGGAAGGGAAAAGGTGACTCTTTAATGCAAACCCACCCAGGGACCTCACAATTCTGCGGGCACAAGGGTGCTGCTCCCACTTTCACACCCTGACATCCACGAGGCAGAGGAAGGGATGAGTGAAGAACACTGACAGCCGGGGCAGGAGCCGACATGCCTGTCTACTCAGGTACCGGGTGCAGAGCCCCCTCAGGTCACCCCACAGTCCCCCGAGACAGGGGACCCTGCTAGGGGTGCAGCCAGGGCATCTCCTCACAGTGCATGCCCGGGCTCCACAGGGATACCCAAGCCCCAATAGCAGCACTCACACTCACTTTCACACTGACAGTCCTGGGCCCGTGAGGGAGGGCAGCGAGAAAGGCGAGGGGGCAAGGGGCCCTCAGGAGGCACAGCGTGGGCGACATGGTCTCCCCAGCACGCAGCATATCAGTCACACCCTGTGCTGCCCCACCCGAGGCCTGAGCCCCCTGTGCACATGCACTTGGGCCCCCAGAAAAGATGGTGACACAGAAGGGGGCGGAGGACGGAGGTACCAGGGCTGCCCCATCAGCAGAGAAAGGGGCCCGGTTTCACAGCCTTGAGACTTGGCACAGTTCAGAACTAAGAATGAACAGATTAGGAGAGAAAACTGAAAAGGAAAAGTGATTACAGCAATATTTCTATTTTTAAAAGACACTTTATTTGTCACTTCAGGCTCTTGATGGAGGTGTTTATAAATTACTTAAGATTCTCAAAATCGACCTCCACTGTACTTTATCTTCTTGATTCACCTGTACATGGCATCCTGGGAAACCAGGAGAAGCAGCGTTTCTGTTCTGCATAACTCCCCTATTGTGTTCTCCGCAAAGCTGAGCCCCGTGAAGACTCTCCTAATAGCCTGGAGGCCACAGGGCCTCAGACCCGCGACCCCTGGGAATTGTGAGGACAGGACGGCTTCACGACCCAACACTCAGCCTGAAGGGCTTCCCCCTCACCTGAAATTTTGTTATAGTTTCCGGCATGTAGAAAGGTACATACAGTCATAAGACGGACCCCATGTTCCCAAGATCCACCTTGAATGATTCTTCCTATTAGAAGGGACTTGCTTTTTTGTAGACGACTCAGCAGCCAGGGAGGCTCCTGCATACACATCTGCTCAGCCCCACTACCCCCAAAAGAAACCTTGATGCAGAGTCTGCTTTCCAGTACGAACACTGCATGCATCTGCTAGCTCAGTCAGGCAGCTGGGATGAACTGCAAAGTACACCAAAACATCACCTTAAAAAATACTATTTGTGCTGCTCAGGAATCTGGTTCACGCAGGTACAGCAGGGACGCTGGTCTCGGCTTCGAGACCGAGAGGAGGGGAGGGCGGCAGGGCAAGGCAGAGTGGGGCAGTGGCCTAGAGGCGGCACCCAGGGCGGCCCTGGCAAGGCTGGCCCCGCAGTGTGGGCTGCCTTGTCCAGGACAGGGACGCCTTGTCCCTCCTGCCTGCAGTGTGGGCTTCTGCGTGGTGGCTGCGTCCAAGAGAACTGGGAGAGAGCCACAGTGCCTTTTGTACCCAGCCTGGGATCTCAGTGTTTCCTCTCAGCCCTTCAAGGTCCACGGCAGAAAAGGGCCTCTGAGGGAGAAGGGCCAGAGTCCCTGGCAAGGTGGGCGGGGCTTCCGCAGCCCTCCACGTCAGGGGCAGTGAGGCTGCCTGGGCCCTGCGGCCAGTCCCGGGCCTGACGTGGTGGGTGCAGGCACAGGGCGCTGTGCGAGTCTCCTGCTACAGGCAGGGCCCAGGGTGACCAGCCTGCGGGTAAGGGCCCAGGCGGCTCTGGCCTCCTGGTGGGAGCTGCTCTCTGCCCCAGCCCCTCTGGGCCCATTTGTAGCTGGGAGCTTTCTCAGTCCCCTTCCCACAGGACGCTGGTCACCCCGCTGCCCCTCTCAGCCTGAGCTCTGGGGGCTTGCAGGTAAGGCCCTGCACTTGGGGCTCCACCACACTGCTGGGGGGAAGTCCTGGAACTTAAGGAGACTGAGACCACCCCTGGAGGCCCACTGGGAGCTGCAGGAGGCCTGGCTCAGGAGGCCCAGGTGCCCTCCCTGTTTCAATAGGAAAACCGCCCGCAGCCAGGAGGACCTGGATTCCTTTGAATCCCAGTGAGCCGTCACCTTTGTATTTAGCAGCTTGTCTATGGCCCGGCTGCCTCCTCCCACATTTTGCCCAGACAGCAAGGAGGAGCTGGTGGACTTCACCTTCTGTCTGCAAAACTCCAGAAAAAACAGGTCATCGGTTTCACAACCACAGGCAACCCTGAACTTGTGGCCACTGCAGCTTCCAAAGACCCTGACCTGGCCATCCTTCAGGTCCTCTGGGACCCTCTCAAGGCGCCTGCGCTCCCACTCCCCAGCACACATCTGCTCTTCGTTACTCACTCCTCGAGACCCTCATCCCAAAGCCACTGTCATGCTCTGTCTCTGCCTGGCACCTCCCGCTTCCGAGGCCACTGCAGGTTCTGGGACAAGGCAGTGCAGTCCCTGCCCATGATGATGGCATCAGAGCCACTGTGCAGGGGTAGCGAGTGCAGCAGGAGGCACCGCTGGGCTGTGTTTAGCGAATGCCACCCGTTGACGCACAGGCACGTGTCCGCGAGCATCGCCCAGCGCCCTGCACTTACCCTTACAGTTGATACGGAACACATACCCACGGTCAGCAAGCCTAGGACCCGGCCTCAAGTTAAAGAAAAGAAAAAAAGCCTAGAAAACAACCGCTTGCAGACCCTGAGCCAACAGGCCAGGCAGAGCTGCGCTCATGAGGGGAGAGGTGCAGGGCACCCACCAGTGTCCCATCCTGCCACGCAGAGGAGGCCCTGCAGAAACCTCCAGGCCTATAAGGACGAGGCAGCCAGAGCCCAGGGAGGCCGAGGGGCTGGGATCTGCACGCCAAAGACCCGGAACCGTGTGCTGCCCAACAGAGAGCCCCAGCAATCTGTGTACAGGCCCAGGGCCCGGGCAGACCTCCCCGGTCCTGGGGACCTGCCACCAGCGGGCAAAGCACAGCGGCCACAAGGTGCAGCTCACAGGAGGCTGGGGAGCTGCTGAGCATGTGGCCAAGTCAGTTCAGGGCAAAGGCTGAGAGAGACCCGACCTTAAACAGCTACACGGCAGCATCGAAAGAAGCTGCAAAAGCAAACTTCAGCACGCTTCAAAGGAGAACAAGGTCCGCACACTGAACAACAGGGCTCCTGGGTCATATCAAGAATTGTCTGATGTGTGAAGAATCAAGAAAAGAGGACCCATAATCCCATGAAAAATCAGTTTATACACATTGACCAAAAGGGCAGAAATGAAGGGATTAGCTGAAAGGAACTTGGAGACGGCTACACTGAATATGGTCAACACTGGAAAGAAAATCACGCATAGGAGGAAAACATACAGATACGAAGACCAGAAGTGAAGCTTCTAGAGCTGACAAATGCAATATCTTAATTTAAAAAAAAAATCCTGTGGATGAACTGAAAAGCAGATTAAAACTTGCAAAATGAAGCAAGGAGGAGAAATGATTTGACAAACCTTAAAAGAGCTTCAGTTATCTGTGGGGCAGAATGAAGCAACCTGACAAACTCAAATCAGAGTTCCAGAACAAAAGAGGAGAACGCAAGGAAGAGGGAGGGGGACACTTAAAAAAATAATGGGCATAAATTTTCAAATAGGATTAAAACTGTAAACCCACAAACCAAAACAGCTCAGAGCATCTCAAGGAGGATAAACTCAAAGAAAATCCAGCAGAAGCACAACATAATCAAATTGCTGAAAATTGGCTACGAAGACCAATCTAGTAGACAGGAAAAAAAAGAAATACTAGAGACAAGAAAATTAAAATGAGGATAATGGCTCAATTCTCATCACAAACAATGCAATCCAGAACACAGTGGGACAATACCCTTAAAGTCCTCCAGGAAAAAAAAACGAACAAGCCAGAGTTCTTTTTGCAACAAAAATATCTTGCAAAAAAGGAAGACAAAATAAAGACTTTTTTCAGACACACAAAAGCTGAGAAAATGAAGAGCAGCAGAGCTGAGCTACAAGACATGTTAAAGGAAGCCCTTCAGGCTGAAGGAAAACGATCCCACTTAGCAACCTGAATCTACACGAAGAATGAACAGCACTGAAAATGATCAATAGTTTGTTAAAAATAAATGACATTTTTTAGACTTTTTAATCTCCTTAAAAGATAACTATTTACAGCAAAAATAAAGACCATGTATGTAGGTAGGACACAGGTAGAAATGTACTTATGCATACACGCTGGAAATGATGAAGCTCTAAGTCTCTTCATTGGGACGCGAAGCATCACAACTTCATTCCAAGTTAAAGACGTGTCTCCCTGACTGCCAAGGCAAATGGTCATCTCCTACCTCTTTTTTACTTCTTCAACTGCATTTTCTCTTCCATGTTAAATGCCTAAAGTGATTAGTTTTTCCAACTGGTTTTGCTGTCTTTTTCAGACTTGAGGAATTCCTGATGTATATAAATACTACTTTTTTCCCCTTGGTAATGTGTGTGGCAGATTGTGGCTTTAAATACATACACACATTTATTTACTGCTTTTAACCACAGTCAAGTTAGTAGTAAGCATAAATCCAAAAATAAAATAAACCAGCAGAAAAGTCTCACAATCAGGGTGGACTGGTCTGCAGACATACATGTCTCCCTTCTCAGTGACACCCAGTGCCCTGCAACGTCTACTAAAAGGCAGCTGTGGTTCCCTGTAGAGTGGAGGCTACATGTGACAGCACCGAGGAGGGGTCCTGGGAGACGGCGGGAAGCAGCAGCAGCAGCTCAGCCCCGCCCAGAGACCACTCCTGAGCAGCTGCTCTTTGCCTAGGACACCAGCCCCAGGTGGGCCACTGGCCCAGTCACCCTGGGGCACTCGATGGCGCCTTGTGGCAGGGGTCCTGATGTGTGCCGTGGGAAACCTGAGAATACAGCAGACTCAGACGGGGCTCCCACGAGACCACGTGGCATTTACATTTGCAGGAAGGCAGCCTGGACAGAATTTCCCAGCTCTCCATCTACAGATGAGCCTGGCCTGCTGGCCCAGACCCCAGTGGGGGCAAGCATCCCTGGAACCCTGGCACAGACCCGCTGCCCAGAGAGCTCGCAGCAGATGGCATTGCTGTGGGACCACTACCCAGGCAGCCCTTACCCTGGGGCTATGCTGTGCCGAGGGTGAGACCCATGTCTGAGGGTGCCGTGGGCAGAGTCACAGCCCTCACATTCCAGATGGAAGCCCAGGATGCAGCACCCTGTGGGCCAGGGGCTTCCCGTGGTCCCTGGACACTGCCCTCCACAGCTCCCAGCTATGCCCACTAGGGCTTCCTGGAAGGCTGGGAGTGTGCAGGGCTGGGGGAGTGGGGACAGGGGCCCACATCTGCACGGGTGGCTGTGGCAGGTCTCTTTCTTGAGGGGACACTTGTGAAGTGCTCCCGACCCTTCGTATGGACAGCTAAACTTGCCCCTGTCATCCTTGTCACTGTGGGAAAGCGACACGGGGCCTGTGGGTGGCCCAGGCTCCCTCCGCAGACCCGCTGTTGTGAGCCAGCAGCTGGAGAGGCCACCCTCTGCCTCCCCGCCCCCAAACTCGTACGGGGCTGCGGACCAAGGTGGGAAGGGGTGCAGCCACCACAGGCCAGGGCAGGTCACGTCAATGTGAGGGAAGTAAAAAGCCAGGCTCTTTTAATCCACTCTTGTGGATGATTAAACATATTGTGGGCAGGACCTTCTGATTAGATTATTTCCATGAGGATGTGACCCCTCCATTTAAGGTGGTCCTTAGTTTACCAGAGTCCTTAAAAGACCTCATATAGAGTTCAGAACTGACGCAGAGAGATGAAACCAGATGCGTCATTTGGAGATGCAGACAGAAAATGCCTCTGGGAGACACTAAGAGATGAAACCCCATGCAAAGTCCATCCCGGAGAAGCGAAGTGAGGTCCCACAAGTGCTGAGAGACCTGGAATCAGAGGCTGAAAGCAACAAACCAGGAGCAAGGACCAGCAGACCCAGCCATGGGTCCTCCCAGCTGACAGTGTGTTCCAGATGCCAGCGCCCTTTCCTCCAAGAAGGTATCCTCTTGTTGGCACCTTAATGTGGACGTTTTGAAGTCCTCAGCACTAAAACCTTGTAACTTAATAAATCCCTTTTGTAAAAGCCAATGCATTTCTGGCAGCTTTAGCAAATCAGAACACCCTTGTAACCAGGAAGCTCTTAGGAGGAAAACCTGGGGAACAGAAAGACCCCAGGCCTTGATGACCCCCAGAGCAAAGGACAGGCCACTTCTGAGCCCCACGCATGGCCACCAACGGAAACTGGGGCAGGGGCCCTGGAGGGAAGCCTCCCGCAGCCACTACCCACCAACCACAGATAGGAATTCTTGTTCATGAATGGAGAGTTGAGAGCTGAGCCTCCTTGCTGCCACCACTGGGACCTCCCCAGATCATGGGGCCTGAGGACCTGAGACCCCATGCAGGATAGGAAGGGGAGCCAGTTCCCCAGAGGTGCTAGGTGCGCACATCGCCAGGGGCACGAGGCCTGTAGCGCTTTCTGTCTATAATTACAAAACTCACCAAGGACTTGGAGTCGCTGAGACCACTGAAACCCTCCTCCCGTCCCGCTGTCATAGGGTGGGGTGGGCAGCCTGAGGACACTGTGGGGCATCCAGAGGGCACACAGAGGTGTCCTCCTCAAAAACGCTGCCTGGGACTCTCATCCAAGCCCAAGGGACACAGTCGCTAGCCCATTTCAGGGTCAGGCGACTGAAGCTGGCTTTTTGTGCCCCCCTGAGGAAAGAGGCTGGCATTTGGCACATCTTCTCCTGTTGGCAAATTGTGAGGACGTGCCCAAATGGTAAATCTGTGGACAATGTTGCAAAAAAATGCTTCCCCAGCCCCCGGAGGCCCCCAGTCACTTACTTGACGAACTTGTCCACGTGCGACATGGAGGCTTCATAGTTCTTCCCCCCGAACTCCTGACAGTGCAAGGCCAGGAAGTGCGGCTTGTGCGTGTGAACCACCTGGGAAGAAGCAAACACGGTGAGGCTTGCTCGTGCTCATGGACAGTTGGGGAGAGGCACGCGTGATCAGGGTTGCTCATGCGTGTGCACAGTGGGGAGAGGCATGCGCAGTCAGGGTCGCTTGCACACGTGGACAATGGAGGGGAGGCACGCACAGTCAGGGCTGCTCATGTGCATGGACAGTCAGGGAGAGGCACACAGGTCAGGGTCACTCGCGCGCGTGGACAGTCAGGGAGAGGCACACAGGTCAGGGTCACTCGCGCGCGTGGACAGTCAGGGAGAGGCACACAGGTCAGGGTCACTCGCGCGCGTGGACAGTCAGGGAGAGGCACACAGGTCAGGGTCACTCGCGCGCGTGAACAGTCAGGGAGAGGCACACAGGTCAGGGTCACTCGCACGCGTGGACAGTCAGGGAGAGGCACACACACTCAGGGTCGCTCACTCAGGGTCGCTCATACACATGGACAGCGGGGGAGAAGCACGCGCAGTCAGGGATGGCAAGAAAGGCCTGCACCCGGGACTCTAGGCATTACCCCACCCTCACGTCTCCGGCTGTTTTTTCCTGGTCATCATCCATTTTCCCATTTCTATAAATTCATGAGAAAGGATGCAGAATTTCTTTGTACCGTCTTTAATAATTTAGGGACATATTTTTCTACTTATAAAAAGCACATTATAGGGTGTACAGGAGGTTCTGCGGTAGAATGCTTGCCTTCCATGCGGGAAACACGGGTTTGATTCCCAGACCATGAATCCAAAAATAAAAAAAAAAAAAAAGAAAAGAAAAGTACATATAACTCTTTAAATCAGTTATAATCTCATAAATAAATACAGCCAGTGTTGACCTTCCAAGTGTCCCTCTAAAAGGGAGCAAGGAGTGTTTCTGTGAGTGAGTGTGTGTGTGTGTGTGTGTGTGTGTGTGTGTACAGCCATGAACACACACAATTTGCTCCCTCTTTAGAAACAATAAAGGGAGCTCCCCGGAAGTGACCAAGCCTGGTGGTGGCACCTCTGCCCCCAGCCCCCATTCCATAACAGAGGAGGATGCTGAGGCCAGCGGCAGCCCCGACTCAGGCCGGGGCATGTGATCCCACGGCCAGCACCAGGTTCACTGGACACCTGTGCTCAGGTCCACGCTGCCTTGAGGCTGACATGGAAACCCAGTCACAGACCCCTGCTACGTTCTGAGGGGGAAGGTTCTAGCAAGACCCTTCCTTGGGCCATGGGGTTCAAACGTTCCCACTGGAGGCCAGCTAGTTAAGTATGCTGCAGACTTTCCTGACTTGCTCCTCCATTTCCTCTGGAAAAGGGTTTAGCGTTAGTTCAGGAGATTTCCACTTTCCATCCTACACAAGCTCATACACTCCCCATCCTGAGTACGAGTTCACGAGGCCAGGAGAGCCTGGGAAGGACACGAGCAAGGGCATGGTTGGGGTCGCCATGAGAGGCCAGCCAAGGGCACGGAAGCCCCCCACCCCAGAGGCGAGTGCTCAGGTCAGAAAGACACCAAGCAGTGACACCCCCAGCCACCCACCCCCACCCCTGCTGCAGCCTGTGTCCTGCACAGGTGACAGACATTCGTAGAGAGGCGGAAGTCACCACAGTACTCATTTCCAGAATCTCAGCATCAGTACTCTCAGGAATTGGCAGCAAATAACATTTATCAACCAGAAAATACTGCAAAAGCATTTCCTGGCCTGGGGCTGGTTTCCAGGTGACACCAATAGCCGCGGGCCTGGGGTGGGGGGGCAAAAGCTACCTGCTGCCTCGGTTTCCGCCTGCACAGAGGGGACTAATGGGGCAGCTGGGAGGCCGCCTGAGGCCGAGGCGCAGGGAACCTCACCATGGCCCGTGCCCATGCCCTGCAATCACCAGCTGGAAGTGAATATACCACCTGCTCTGACCCCAGGACTTTTTTCTGTGATTTCTGCTCAGTTCAAGTGTAATTTGTCATGGATTTCCGTCCCCAAGTGTACCAGCCTGAACATCAGTGCTTGCCCCCACTCAGCCTTGGCCTCCATGAAGGCTCTCAGGCCGGGCCCTGAATGGGTGCCAAGGCAGCCTGTGCCATCCCTGGGGCAGCAGGCAGCCGGGCTCTCTCATGGCCCAGGATGCACCGCCTTGACCGTCACCATGACAGCCCAGGCCAGGGGTGTGGTCCATCCAATGCCCCCCTGAGCCCCCCAGCCATGTCCTGAAGTGCCAGAGAACAGAGCCCAGGAGCAGGGCCCAGACCCGGAAGGGAGACAGAGGGGCCACGCAGGATCAGGGCACATGGAAGGAGTGGCAGCCAGCTCTCCTGAGCCCTCGGCCACCATTCCCCAGGACGTTCATCCCTAGCCCTGGCCTCTGCCCTGCCCTGTCTCCTTCTCTTCCAGGCACAGAAACACCAGATTCACCCCCTGGAGTATCTTCTAGAAGAGGCTTACGACCTTGGGTCTGTACCACACGTGCTGGGCCTCCAGGCCTCACATCTACATTCCAGGGAGGAAGAAGCAGAAAGGACCGAAAGTTAAATGAAAAAGAACAGACACCTCTTCTTCTAGAGGTTTACTTGATCTTACTTAGAAAACCTCCTCAGAGTTCCGGGGCCAGCATGCACACGAGTGGGGAGCGTTAGCTGGCAGCCACATCCAGGCCCCGAAAGTGGAGAGAAAAGCTGGGGGGGATGCAAGATTCCCACAGGGCCACGGGCTCACCTCCCACCCTGCAGGCCCTTGGGCATGGCTGCCCTGGGCGCTGCCCAGATGCTGTCCTTCCACTTCACAAACTCCCGATCTGAGCGGGAACTAGGCAGGACCCTCAACACAGAACCACCACAGGGAACCCCACCATCACAGAGAACACAGGAGGGCTGTGCTCAACGCCGCGAGCTGGGGTGACCTGCAGGGGGCTGGTGGGTGAATCCCACCCCAGCAGCATGGCTGCGGCCTGCAGGGGCCTCCCGCTGTCCCTCTCAGTGTCGGCCCTCTCCCACGTGCCCCCCGAAACAGACCCCCATCAGCCAGATCTGCTCCCCACCAAACACCGCAAACCTCAACTTCCTGGGCCCTGTCTCCCCACCAGGAGCTCTGACCATCCACCAGGTCCCCCATGACCCACTAAAGGGCTTGTGTTCCCCTGACTCCCTTCTCCTCAGCCGGCTTCTCTTGGGAGATTCCTGGAAATCTATCAGGTTCCGGGCCTGCAGCCTGCCCCATGGAAGTCAGACTTGCCAATCCCCACAATCTCAAGAACCAATTGCTATAATGAATCTCCTCATATTTATATATAATACGCTATGGGTTCTGTTTCCATGGGAAACCTAATACATCCCCCTTTAGGCTTCCCTTTACTCAGAAATCTGCAGTTCTTCTAACACTGGGGCTTTACGGGCGCGGGTTGAGGCGCCTCCTTTGAGCTGAGCAGAGGGTGACAGCGGCACCAATCCGGGAGGGCACTGGGCACAGGCAGGTGGGGGCCTCCCTCACCGAGCCGGGGTGCCCAGCCAGCACCCCTAACCGGCTACCAGGCCGCCCACCAGGGCCCTCTGCAACTCCCTTCCCTATCAATTCCCTTCCCTGAGACCCAGACGCCAAGCTGCCCGCTCTGGGGCACGGGGTCCTCATCACCTTTGGGTGCTACTTTCCCGCTGGGCACCCAAGGCCCTGAGGGTGCCCCAGGTGACTGCCACTGCCAGACTCCTCAGAGCCATGGGCTCTCAGAACCGACACCCATGAGCTCATCACCACAACCCCCGTCTGAGCGGCGCACCCTGCACAGCGACCCCACTCTTTCTGGGTGGCCCGGAGGTGGGCCCATCACACAATGGCAGGCAGGCTGGCTCCAGGCCACCCAGGCAGCGAGATGCCAGCAGTGTGCCATAGAACGTGGTCGGGGCAGCAGCGAGCATCCCCCAACCCCAGCAGGCAGCACAGCACGGGATATCTGTCTCTCCTGTGGGGCTACAGGGGACCTAAACCACCAGCCTCATTTGGACGCTGGCAGGAGCCCTTGCTGACAGAGGAGAGTAGTGTGGGTTCCCTGGGAAGCTGGTACCTGTCACATGGATGGAGCTTCACCGCACCTGGCCGATGAAAAGGAACCCTCTGTCCCCCTCAGGGACATAGGGCACAACACAGCTCTGCAAACAAACCTGGGCTCCAATGGCCCTGTCAGTAACCGAGCCTGCTGGCCCTGCACGAGGGTGAATAAAACAGGGAAGAAATCGCAAGGAAACTAACCTGGACACACACTGTACACTAAAGTGGTTGCAATCAATGGCACGGAGAAAACCGAACCACAGCGAGAAGTAGGGCCCTAGCACGATGTGCAGCCAGCAAGCTGCACTGAGGCAGACCCCATCCTGCTCCCCCCTGCTCCCCCCACCCCAGCCCTGTTCTGCTGGGCCCACACTCTCCTCCAGGAGCCCCCAAGCTCCCAGCCAGATGCCCACACGTTTTTTTTTAGCCTGGACCCCCCCTGGGTGCCACTGACAGCCTTGGACCCCAACTAGGAGCACAAGGCCGAAAGGGCCCGGCCCCAAAACTGGACCCACATGCGCCCCACAGTCTGTGACTTGGCCACTGCCTGCCACGCCCCAGGCACACCTGACCCCAGGGGCCGGTCCTGCTCCAAGGTGCCCCTTCCAGCACAAGCTGCAGAGACACACAACAGGAGGCACAAGAGAAAGGCTGTGACCTTCCCGCATTTAAGAGGCTAAGCAGAACTGTAAGTTAAACAGATAAAGTGTCACTTTTCATTTGAAAACTAAGTTATTAAAATGGCAAGATCTTTATCTTGAAAAATTTAAGAAGAAAAGTAATGAGTTATTATGGAAATTAGCACGGTATGAAGGATGGAAATGGATGTTCCATTTCCTTAAGCCCACAAATTAAGCACTTTCTGGGCAAACACATCACGTGGCTTCGGAGGCTTTCCTGCCATCCTTACATGGAGCAGAGGTGGCTGCACAGCCAGTGTTGGGAGCCGCGGCTGGCCACCGGAGCTTCAGGGAACCTTCTCCGTCCTCACTGCCAGGCAGGCGCACTGCCAAACCACGAGAGAATGGTCTTCTAAGGATGCAAGGAGGCAAAACGGAAGTCCTGACTCTATCGACCTGGACCACTCTCTGCCCAGGCCTGCTGCCACAGCTCCAGCTTCAACTACGGCCACCCACACCACCCAGGATAAGCCATAAGGGTCTAAATGGGCTGAACCTAAAATAAGTTTATAGTTTCCATCCATGAGTTCAACATGGTGCTAAGGCATCATTCCTGAATCAGGACATTGTTTAGAATACAACCTGCATCCCCAGAAAAGCAAGCAGGAGGGTGAGCTGTCCCCATGGAAACACTGCAGCTAACACAGGAAGCAGGAAGGGCGGAGTGAGGACACGCCCTGCCAGGGTCCTGGCAAAATGTGCTTTCAGCCACAGACCGTCCCTGCCTGCATAGCATCCAGGACTGGCCTGATGAGGTGCCAGCAGTAACAGGTTATGCCGGTTCCAATCTGTGGTGGACCCCAGAAAAGCCATGCCCTTTAATCCTCATTTAATATTGCTGGTTGGGAGCATTTTGATTGTTTCCATGAAGATAACTTTTGATTAGATGGTTTCCATGGAGGTGTGTCTCCACCCACTAAAAGGGGAGTTGATTACTGGAATCCTTTAAAAGAAGAAACATTTTGGAAAGAGTTCATTTTTGGGAGAGCCACGAGAAAGCCAGCAGACACCGCCATGTTCGCCATGTGCCCTTCCAGCTGAGAGAGGAACGCTGAATGTCGTCAGCCTTCTTGAACCAAGGTATCTTTCCCTGGATGCCTTAAATTGGACATTTCTATAGACTTGTTTTAATTGGGACATTTTCTCGGCCTTAGAACTGTAAATTAGCAACTTATTAAATTCCCCTTTTTAAAAGTCATTCTGTTTCTGGTATATTGCATTCCGGCAGCGAGCAAACTAGAACACAGGTTCTTAAAGAAAATCCGAACCTGTGCACCATCGAAATCTAACACCAGTTTACACACCAACACAGAGATGTGACCAGCAGCAAGACTTCAGAAAAAAGCCTGGATTTCTTCAGTAGACACGCTGTAAGAAAAGAGACCAAACAAGCTGAAAGGGGCTGGGAGAGAGGAAGAGTGCAGAGGCAGCGCCACCTCGGAGAGACTTTAAGGCACTGCCTGAGTGGTGGCTCCACGACGGCAAGCACGCCCTGGAAGCAGAAACGAAAAGCAAAAGCAGCCCGCGGGCTCTGGAGCAGGTGCAGGGGATGCTCTCTCCTCCTTTGATGCTTCACCCAGGTGGGTCACAGCTGTCGGCACAGAAACTGCAGGAGAAATGCCACTATCTCCTCTGGTCACAGGAGCCTCAAAGGAGGAAAGGAGGAAAGGGGGGCTGGGAAAGGAAGCCCAAATCCTGAGCCCACTCGGGCTCACCGTGCACATGGGAACCCGCAGAAGGCAGGACAGAGCGTGCAGTCCAGACCCCTGCATGCCGCTCCCTTTTAAAAAGAGCAGAACACAGAGCATCTGCAGAACGGTGCCCACCCCAATGCTGATGCACCCCAAGCATCAGACAGTGACTGCGAAGACCTGCCGTGGCTGTGCCTTGTCAAGGAAAGTGCACCAGCCTGTGTGGACGAAAAAGGAAATCTCAAAAGAGAAACTGCACTATAAAACAAAAAACAAAAGGAAAGTTTGAAATTAAAAAAATACAATATCTGAAAATAAATTATTGGAAGGGCTCATCAGCAGAATGGAGATGACAGAGAGAAAAGACACTGAATTGGGGCTGGATCAACAGAAATCACTGAAGCCACCAAAGAAAGCAAAATATCTAGAATATATGAACAGAGCTAGAGGGACCTGTGGGGCAATATCGGAAGGTCCAACTCAGGCAAAATTGGGGAAGCATAGGAGACGAGGAAAAGGTTGTGAAAAAACAGTGATCAAAAATGCCCCCCCGACAAAAGTCCCAAATTTGGTGAAAGACATAAATTTACAGATTCTAGAACCTCAGGGAATGCTAAACAAGATAAATGCAAAGAAAATTATACCTATGTACATCATAAACTAAAGAAAATTAAAAATAAAGAGGAAAAATCTTGAAGCAGAGAGAAAGAAATAACCCAGGAGCACAGTGCAAACAACCACAACCTGCTGCCAGAACAGAGGCCAGAAGACAGCAGGGCAACTTATTAAAGTGCAGACAAAAGAAGGGCCAGCCCTGAATTCAACATCCAGTGAAGCCAGCCTTCAGGAAGGCGGAAGAGTAGCACTCACACGAAAGGAGGGGACGGGCACCTCTCAGCAGCACGAACGCTCTCCACCCAGGATCTGCTCTC
>PVIY010053099.1:0-14834 GCA_004026745.1 Myrmecophaga tridactyla | reverse complement strand
TTTTTTTAATTTGCATATGGGCAGGAGGCACCAGGGATCGAACTCCAGACCTCCAGCACGGCAGGTCGGAGCTCTGCCCGCTGAGCCACGGCAGCCGCCCTCTACTTGATATTTTGAGAACATTCACAGCTGATCAAATGGTATCTAAGTTAGTGTTTAATACCTAGAATTTAAGAACTTTGCTATCTGAATATGTAGATTTTTTCCTTGTTGCCTCAATTTTAAATTGTTTTATGAAATTTACTGTGCAAACATAGGTTTTACAATGGTTATGTGGATACTTTATTTAAATATTTAAATATGCCTATGATTAAGCTACCTACCATTTTTGGGGTTTCTAAGTTTGTTATCTTAAATAAAAAACAAAAGTTAAGGATGACTTCTGAAAGTTCACTAGAGTGCAATGGCTGAAATGGGTGAGCTCTAGAATCAGACTGTCTGGATTGGCGTCTTGATTTTACACCTAACAGCTGTGCAACTCTGGATACGTTACTTTAGTAAACTGGAGATAATAGTAGTACCCATCTCATTGGATTGTTATGTGATTCACATTTGTTTAGAACAGTATCAGGCACCAAGAAAATACTCATTCAAGAATAGTGTCTTTACCTCTTCTTTTTGCTGCTTCTTCATCAGGAAAAGCATTGTAACAAAGCTGTCGTATGACTTGGGCCTTGCAGGGTGAGCGGTGCAGTGTTCTAGGTGATGCTAGTGACCTGCGTAAAGGTCACTACTTAGTAATCGGCACACAGTGTGACTTGTCTGTAGAGCTGTATTTTTAAGTGTGATGGGGAGAAGCCAGATTATAGAAGACTGTAGTATCTGCTCAGCAGTGAAAACTCAGTTAAGATTTGTAAAGGTAGAGGAATGTTGCGAACAAAGTGGCACTCGAGCAGTTTAATTTGGCACCACTGTGCAGTATGCATTTGAAGGACAAAAGTCCGAAGACTGAAAGTGCATTTCAGTAGTTTATATATAAGGTAATGAAGGCCTGAATGAAGGTGGTAGCAGTAGGAATGGAAAATTAAATGAGTGAATGTGAGATTATGATTGTGTGAAAAATACAGTGTGGTCACTGAAGGCAGATTGACTTCTGTTTGGTTTGGGTCTCAATAATTATTAGCTATGTGACCTTCATCAAGTTACTTAACAAATTTAATCTCTGAACTTCAGTTTTCATTAGCATAATGGAGATAATGATTTACAGGTTAGCTATAAGGATGAAATGAAATGCTGTATATCAAGGGCCTGGTATAATTACCTGGTTTATAGTTAACCATCAATAAATTATAGGTGGTATTAATCCTAGGTGATTGACTGGATGTTTGGTTGAAGGAGAAAAAGGTACGAGAAATAATTTTTAGCTTCCAGACTAGAATAATTGGTGGTGGTGAATGAGGAAAGTTGCCCGGGAGAACTGGATTTAAAGAGGCGGTATTATATTCCATTTTAGATATGCTGAGTTTGAGACATTGACATGATATCTAGAGGGATATGTCTGAAATCCAAGAGTAAATTATGCACGAGACACACTTGACTAGACTTAACATTTTTTCTTTTGGTACAAACTATGGTTTCAATATTTCCTTGTGTGCTTCATTTTTCAGTATCTCTGGGACTTCTGACAAAGCAGATGCTTTGCCTTGAATTCAGTTCAAATTAGCCTCTGACTGCAGTTAGTGGTCTGGAGCCTGTTTCATCAGCAGCTGAAGGGAGGGAGGGTGCCCCTCCCCCCGCAGCTTTTACTTATTTCAGAATTTTTTGAAATTTTAAGAAAGCAGCTTGTTTTGCTCTCTCTCCATTTCAGGTTCATTTCTTTCTTTGTGCACATGCTGATGCTGAAATTTGGGGTATTAATAGGTCCTATTTAAAGAAGCTCATTTATGGGCAATTAAATAACATACCTGTCAGCCAAGATTTGATAAGGAATAGGGAACCTTTTTTTTTCTCTTAAGTGCAGTGCAATTTAATTACATGTCTTTCCCCAGATTATCTAGAAAACAGATTTCCTTTTTTTTTAAAAAAAAAATCATTATTTTACTTCTCCCTATATATGTGTGGAGGTTGTGATGGAAGGACAGGAGGTTTATTTAAATTATATTTTGTTTTGTTGGTTTTATATAATTTTAGGGATATTTATATCGTGGTTTTAGTCATTCCAAGCATGGCAGAGAGAGTACTCATATTTGATACTATTACCCCTCTAGAGGCAATAACTGACTTCTCAAATATTTCATGTACAGAACAGCAAAAATACTGAAAAAGTCCCTACTAATTTATGCATTTATAGGTCAGGAGTTGTCCAGATCTGTCATGAATCCTGGAGTCCAGACAAAATAATCACCATTTCATGCTTGTTCTTTGTAGAGAACAAATTATTGGGGTTGGGGAGAGGGGAAAGGGAGGGACTCTCTCTTTCTATAGTTTCTTCTTGAAAAGCTGTCATAATCTCTATGTAATCTGCTTTCCATCTTTCTTTTTTTCTAGGTAAATAAATTTGAATACTTTTTATATAATTGAGATTCAATACATATTTGTTGTGATTGCTTATACAAATGTATAATGGCTGATGGAAAAGAAAGAACTAGTATTTTGGTTACCTTGTAAAGTTAATGTTATATAGTATATGGAAGGAAAGTTTCTGGCATAGCATGTTTACATTGAGATGTTGGATGGAAAAGAATAGATGGAAGAAAGAAAGTGTAAGAAGTGAATGAACAATTAAGAGAATGTCAGTAAAATACTTATGAGAATTAAGTGGGTAGAAGGGCAAAGACAGATGCATTTTAGCGGCAGTCAAACATTACTTGGTAATGCTATAATCTGGATGTGAGCATAAATTTAGAAAGCCAGGTAGAGAGAGAATCTTTTTTCCTATATCTACAGAATTTAGCTGACTAACTTGGGTTCCTGTGAATATTAGGACAGAAAGGGTAGGAACAGAAATTTATATTTTGTGGCAATCTGAGGCTAGAATAAGAGGGTAAAAAATAGAGGAGAAAAAGTGAGATGTGAAGATAGAAGCCTCCTCCACTTTTACTTCTGTTGGTCAGTAGGTTGAGGGAATAAACTGCAGAACTCATTTTCATTTCTCTGACTACTGAAAAGTTCTAAAGAACAGACCAAAATGATTAGCTTAGCTCTGTGTGAGAACCCCTCAGGGAGGTTGAAAACATTGAACTAGATAATTTCTAAGGACTCTTCCAACCTTAAAAGCTTAGATTTCCAGGGAATGGAGCCAGGGTTTGGGTGCCTTTGGTAGAGATATTTTATTTGCCTGGCTGTTGCAGGGCTTTCAGACTTTGACAAAATAATAAAGAAAGATAGTAGCAGCAGGGATTTAGACCTGAAAATTGTTATGAATATTCAGGAAGCCATGGCTGAATGATGGGTAAATTTATATCTGTGGGGTCAATCACAAATGTCATGTATTAAGTGGGGTAAAACGTATTTTGGCAAAGGACTGCTGGGTGGATCCACTTTATTGTAACAAGAGATTCTGCGGCCCCTTGTGTGTTGGTCTTTTCCTCAGAGCAGTTATCTTTGTTTGATTATTAATCTCAATGCTGAATTATTCATTCCTGTTAACTATGGGCTTGACTTCATTCTTTTCTTACTCTATCTCCCTTTCCCCTTCCCACTTCCCGTCCCACCCTCCCACCTTCCTTCTTTTCACTTGAGCAAATACAGTCTTGGGAAAATGCCCTTGGTTTGCTTTGTATTATTAAAAATGTTGATCCTTTCATTGTTAAATACACCACTAATTAAAGAAATCCATTTTAGAGATACCATTTGACCTAAAAATTCCTGAATGAAAGTTTGGTGTCCATCTACATTTGATGGTAGAATTGTTAATTTTGTTTTCCTTTTGCTGATCTTTTCCCAATTAGCAACACTGATGATGGACTTTATTTTAATGCCAGTGATTACCTTTGTGGCTTCTAACTTTCTCTCTTCTGTTATGTACTATAAAAGCATTGAAATTAAGACAACCATTTAATAAATGGTGATCAATAAGATTTCTTACTGACCCTTTTTGCCTCTATGACATTAGAAAACTTTTAAATTTCATTATGCTGGGGCGAGGCAAGAACATACAGGTTTCTTCAGTAGCAGGTAGCACATGGTGGGAAACTTTGGAACACAAGAAAACCTATTATCTTTTGGTTGAACTGAAAGACCAGAAGGCCCTAGAATCCTTTTGAAAATCATTAGCATCTTGGTCATTCTCTCAGTTTCTGACCTATCACCTTACCTATTTCCTCCTATCTAGATTATATTTTTAGGCCCAAATGACCAAGCTTTCTTCTTTAAGAAGCTATGTTTCCTCTTACATGGTCAGATCTCTTCCTCTGAGTCAGAGATTAATATTTTCTCAGGTGTGACAGGGTCTCATCATAGCAGCCATCATCTGTTTAGGTGAGAACAAGGGAGGCAGGGGGCTGAGAGTGTAGTTTTAAAAAGCTGATCTCTGCACACAAGAGAAACATTCTCTTAAGTTTCATTTTCATCTTTGCTTTCATTTCCACTCCCTCTCTGCTGCACCATGGAATAACCAGTGGGCACAGCCAGTGGCAGTGTATTGATTAATTATTCTAGAAAGCTTGGATAAATTATTGTGGTTGTTATTAAAATCTAAACTTGAAATCTGTTTTGCTGTAAAGCAAAAACTGTTTGTATGCACCAGGGGAAAAGCTGGTGGCAGAAATTGTACAATTTGCCTCTAGATTATAGTGGGAAATATCTTTTTTAGGAAATCGGATGGATCAATGTGATTTTTTTTCTCCTTTTAACAACTTATCTTATTTTGCAGTCCTAAAGTAATAAATAAAACATTTATGGCTCAGAATAAATTGAGAGCATCCCATTACCTGTTGTAGCAGGCATGTTCATATTCTTTTAAGACCTCTGGCAAAGTGACATCAGTGATATTTTTTTCATTTTATAATCCAGAGAATTTTAATTTCTTTCTGTCAAAGAACTCACATTTTAGTACTGAGTAGTTCTTCAGGGACCCTTTTTGATATTATTAAATTTTGTAAAACCTGTTTTAAATAGTGTTTAACGTCAGTTCTCTTAGGAGACAGCATGATGTAGTGGAAAGGACACAGGGCTCGGGGCTTGGAATTTTTTGTAGGGTTTTCAATTCACATTCAGATGCTTGACCCATTAGCAATCTGGAATTTGTCTAATGACCAAAGTCAGAGTTCACCAACCACTGAAACTTTTCTTGTGCTTCCTTTTGTACCAAAAGGAATTTCTCACTTAGTCTTTTTAGAGGATACTAGTTATGTTATTGTCTCCTCAGATACACACACACCCGCACACATACACACACATAGCTTTGGCTCTTTGATCTAATAAGGTTCCTATATCCTGTCCTGTACTGCACAATGTATTCCAATACATTGGTAGTATTCTCACACTGACAAACCATCCTGATTGATCTGTTGATTCAAGAATATTAAACACTCAAATGAAGAATAGCCTTCAGTTCTTTCTACAGGACAAAACCTGCCTGTCTGAGCACAGTGAGTTAAATCTCCTGCTCAAATATTTCCCACATATTTATTTAGTAAACAAGTATTTATTAAGTACTCTCTATCTCAAAGAGTCTGTGCGGTGGAAGAGAAAATGATTTCAAAGTGTATAACATAGGAAGGAAGATCAGATGAGCAAGTGTGTGTGTGTGTGTGTAAGTACATGGTTGTTATTATGTTTGGCTCTTTTTTAGATGGAGGAAGAAATGATCAAACCCCTGGAGGTAGTTAGGTTCATTAAGTATTTTAGGAACAGCAAAACAAAAAATTTGGCAAGAGTAGAGGCAGCATCAGGGAGATAACAGGAGATAAGGAAAATGGTACCATTAGCCTTTTTCCTCAGTTAACCACCAGATTTTTCCTTTATGTTTCAAATGAAGTACAGTCTCAATTTACTTGAGATACATTTGATATTTTCTGTTACCTGTCCCAACCCTTAGGGTATCTCTTTTCTTGCTTTATCTACTTCTCACCTACCCATAATCTTATCCACTCTCTTCCCTACCATCGCCATTCCTGTCTTTAACCAAGACACATCTGGAATTCCAGACCTGTATTTCCAACTGTTCCCTAGATAGCTCCACCTGGATCTACTACCAGGATCTCAGTGCAAGAGATGCAAAACTCAAGTCAGCTTTTTCCTTCCTTAATTTGTGCCTCTTTCTGCATTTTGTATCTTTACCTTCCACTAGATAAATCTAGTCACATCATTTCTCTTCTTAAACCCTTTAATGGCTCCTATCACCATTAAGATAAAATTCAGATTCTTTAAATAGCTTAAGAGACCCTTTGTGATCTGACCTTTACCAGACTCCTTGAACCTCATCTATTGTTGCAACTCCCATGGCATGCTGCTTCCAACTGTTCTGAAATACTTTGTTTCCTAAATTGTCCTGTCCTAACATTTGCCAGCTTTTATAATGCCATTTCCTGTGCCTGGATCCTACTCCCCATTTTTGCCTGCCTATTACATGTTTCTCCTCTAGATCTCCTTCATCCTTTGAGAAGCCTTGTCTAACTCTCTCAGCATTGGGTTAGCTACCCCTTTTTTTCCCTCAATACTTTTTTTTATTAGAGAAGTTATATGTTTACAGAACAATCGTGTGTAGAATATAGGATTCACATATACCACCCTATTATTAACACCTTGCATGACTGTGATACATTTCTTACAGTTGATGAAAGCACATTACATTAATTGATTTTCTTGTGTTGAACCATCCTTTCCTACTAGGGATAAATTCTACCTGACCACGGTGTATAATTCTTTTAATGTGCTGTTAGAATTCATTTGTAAGAATTTTGTTGAGGATTTTTCCATCTATATTCATAAAAGATATTGGTCTGTTTTTCTTTTCTTATAATTTCTTTGTCTGGCTTTGGTATGAAGGTGATGTTGGCCTCGTAGAATGGATTAGGGAATGTTCCCTCCTCTTGAATTTGTTGGAAGAGTTTCAGCAGGATTGATGTTAATTCTTTTCAGAATGTTTGGTAAAATTGCCCTGTGAAGCCATCTGGTCATTTTCTTTGTTGGGAGGTTATTGATTGCAGATTCTATCTCTTTATTAGTTATGCGTTTGTTGAAATCTTCTATTTCTTCTTATTTCTAAGAATTTTTCCATTTCATCTAGGTTATCTAATTTATGGGAATACATTTGTTCTTAGTATCCTCTTATAGTCCTTTCTATGTCAGTGGGGTTGGTAGTAATGTCTTCCTTTTCATTTCTTATATTGTGTCCTCTCTTTTTTCTTTATCTAGCTAAAGATTAGTAAATTTTGTTGATATTTTCAAATGCCAACTTCTGGCTGTTGATTCTCTCTATTATTTTTTTGTTTTCTATTTCATTTATCTCCACTCTAATCCTTATAACTTTCCTTCTGGTTGCTTTGGGTTTACTTTGCTTTCTTTTTCTAGTTCTTCCAGCTTTAAGGTTAGGTTTCTTATTTGAAATCTTTCTTCTTTTTTAAATGTAAACATTTAGTGCCATATATTTCTATCCTGGCACTGCTTTGGCTGCATTCCATAAGTTTTGGTATGATGTGTTCTCATTTTCATTCCCCCTCAGGATATTTCCTCATTTCCCTTATGATAGCCTCTTTAACCCATTGATTGTTTAAGAATTTGTGGTTTAATTTCCACATATTTGTGAATTTTTCATTTCTGCCTCTGTTACTGATTTTTAGCTTTATTCCATTGTGGTCAGAGAAGCTACATTGTATGACTTCAATATCTTTGAATTTATTAAGACTTATTTTGTGACATAACGTATGGTCTATTCTGAAGAGTGATCCATGTGTACTTAAGAAGTGTATTCTATTTTTATGGGTAAAGTGTTCTATATTTGTCTGTTAGGTCTGGTTGGTCTAGGGCATTGTTCAAGTCTTGTATTTTTTTATTGATCTTCTCTCTAGATGTTCTGTGCATTATTGAAAATGGTCTATTAAAGTCTCCTACTATTAATATAGAACCA
This sequence comes from Myrmecophaga tridactyla, assembly GCA_004026745.1. NCBI lineage: Eukaryota > Metazoa > Chordata > Mammalia > Pilosa > Myrmecophagidae > Myrmecophaga > Myrmecophaga tridactyla. The sequence continues at coordinate 6,823 of PVIY010053099.1, read as the reverse complement.
TCTATTTCTCCCTTCAAGTCTGTCAGTATTTGTTTCATGTATTTGGGGGCTCTTCTGTTAGGTGGATATATATTTATAATTGTCACTTCTTCCTCTTGCATTGATTCCTTTTATCAGTATCTAATTACCCTCTTTTTCTCTGATAACTATTTTTGACTTAAAGTCTATTTATCTGATATTAGTATGGCTAGCCCAGCTTTCTTTTGGTTGCTACTTGCATGGTATGTATTTTTCCATCCTTTTACCTTTAACCTACTTGTGGGTCTAAATATAAGTTGAATCTCTAGTAGATAGCATATATGAGGTCATGCTTTTTTATCCATTCTGCCAACCTCTGCCTTTTAAATATATCATCCCCTTGTCTTCCCATCACCATGGTTTCTGCTGAGAAATCTACTCATAGTCTTATTGGGCTTCCCTTGTATGTGATGCATTGCTTTTCTCTTGCTGCTTTCAAGATTCTCTCTTTTTCTTTGACATTTGACATTCTGATTAGTAAGTGTCTTGGAATACGTCTATTTGGATCTATTCTCTTTGGGGTATGCTGCACTTCTTGGATCTGTAATTTTAAGTCTTTCATAACAGTTGGGAAATTTTCAGTGATAATTTCCTCCATTAGTTTTTCTCCTCCTTTTCCCTTCTGTTCCCCTTCTGGGACACCCACAACACGTATATTCATGCGCTTCATATTGTCATTCAATTCCTTGAGTCCCTGCTCATATTTTTCCATTTTTTTCCCTATATTTTCTTTTGCTTGTCAGATTTCAAGTGTTCCATCCTCCAGTTCACTAATCCTATGTTCTGCCTCTCGAAATCTAACATTGTAGGTTTGCATTGTTTTTTTCATCTCTTCTACTGTGCCTTTCATTCCCATAAGTTCTGTGATTTGTTCACACTTTCAGTTTCTTCTTTGTGTTCATTCCTTGCCTTCTTTATATCCTCCCTCAATTTGTTGATTTGATTTTTGATGAGGTTTTCCATGTCTGTTTGTATGTTCTGAATTAATTGTTTCAACTCCTGTATCTCATTTGAATTGTTGGTTTGTTCCTTTGACTGGGCCATATCTTCAATTTTCCTAATGTGATTTGTTATTTTTTGCTGGCGTCTAGGCATTTAATTACCTTAATTATTTTATTCTGGAGATTGTTTTCACTTCTTTTGCCTAGGGTTTTCTTGCTGGATGAGTTTGTTGTCTGTCTGTTCTTTGACATTCAGTTCAGCTTTTTCTGGACCTCAAGCTTAGGTTTTTGTTTAACAGAGGAGAATTTTTCAGTTCTTGTTTCTTGTCCTGCCTGTATGGTGCCCCCCCACCCTTAGGAGGGTCTACTTAGGTATTATAGACCCCAGCCAGATTTTCCCAGACCAAACTGGCCTCTTGTCAGGAGGAAAGAGTCACCTGTGTCAGTTTTTCCTGAGGGTGAGAACCAGCAGGTTGAAAGACTTTCCTGTGAAGTCTCTGGACTCTGTTTTTCTTATCCTGCCCAGTATGTGGTGCTTGTCTGCCTGCAGGTCCCACCAGCATAAGATGACGTGGTACCTTTAACTTTGGCAGACTCTCCCTGCTGGGGGCGTGGTGGAGACAGAGGAGAGGTTGTAGGCTGGTTTTAATGGCTCAAATTACCAAGCCCTGGTGTCTGAATTCCTTGAGGGAGGGAATCCACCTGAGTTGGGCCTCACTTCTCCCCAGGGGAAGGCACAGGCTCCAGACAAGCTCTGAAACAAGCTTGTTTCTGCCTGTGCCTGGGGCAGTTGCAGCCTGTATCCAAACCCAAAGGCAGTCAAGCCTTTGTAGAAACACAGCCACAAAAACCTGTTTCTTTTCCCATCAGTCCTTCCCCCCTTGGCGCTGGGGCGCAAATCAGCAACCTCCTCTTTGACCAGGTTCACCTGAGCTGAGGGCCTATTTTTAGTAGTCAGAATTTGTTAATTAATTCCACAATTGGCATTTGGTTGGGCTCAGTCCCTGCTGCTGGTAAAGTCTCTTTTCTTTACACTCTGGGAAGCAGCCTGTGGGGGAGGGGCACCGGCTGCCACTCCTCGGGGAACTCACGGTTCGGGAGGGCTTACAGCTGGTCCACCTGGTCCAGACTGGGGTACGCTGTGTGTCCAGTAACTGACGTGGCCCCAGGAGCTATTCTGTACTATTCCTGGTTAGTTAGTAGCTGTTCTGGAGGACGAACTAAATCTCACACCTCGCTAAGCCACCATCTTGGCACCAGAAGGGAATTTCTTCCAACTTCTGCCTTTTGACTGGAAAGTTTAATCCATTTACATTTAAAGTCACTACTGATAATATAGGACTTTTGTCTGCCATTTTGCTGTTTAGTCTTTGTAAGTCATACCTTTTTTGTCTCTCAGTTCTTCCATTAATGTCTCCTTTATATTTATTTGATTTTTTGTGTATGTTGTACCATATTGAGTGCCTTCTCATTTCTATTTGGATATATATTTCATTTATTTTCCTTGTGATTACCATGGAGTAAAAATTTAACATCCTAAATATATAACACTTATATTTGGTTTGATACCAAGTTAACGTCACTAACATGCACATATACTTTTTCCTATGTCTCTCCATTTCCCACTTTTGTTGTACTTGTTACCAGTTTTATCTTTTTACAATGTATGCCCCAAACCATGGATTTATCATTACATTTTATGCATTTGCATTTTAGTACCTGTAGGGAGTAAAGAAGCAGAGTTACATATCACAAAATACAATTCGGTAGTACTGGTGTTTATAGTTACCCAAATGGACCTTAACGCCATTTTGTACCACTCTTTATGTCCTTCCCTTTCTCTGAAGAACTCCCTTTAGCATTGCTTGTTGGGCAGGTCTAGTGGTGTTAAATTCCCTCAGCTTTTGTTTTTCTTGTCATATCTTAATCTCTCCCTCATTTTTGAAAGAAAGTCTTGCCAGATCTAAAATTCTTTGTTAGCAATTTTTTTTTTTCCAGCACTTGTGTATTTCAACCCACTGCCTTCTTGCCTCCATAGTTTTTGATGAGATATTGATTGGGAATCCCTTGTACATAACACCTTGCTTTTCTCTTGCAACTTTCAGAATTCTCTCCTTGTCCTTTGTATTCAATAGTGTGCTCAATATGTAATGGGTGTATTTTTATTCGTGTTTATCCTATTTGGTGTTCTTTGAGCTTCTTGGCTGGCATATTAAGTTTGGGAAGTACTCTGTCATTATTTCTTTGACTATTCCTTCTGCCCCCTTTTCTTTCTCCTCCTTCTGGAACTCCTATAGTGCCAACATTGGTACACTTGATGGTGTCTCAGAGGTATCTTAGGCTATTTTTGCTTTATATGATTCTTTTTTCTTTCTTTTCATGGTATTGACAGGGTGTTACTCCAAAGGTTCAAGGGTGAGAATCCTCCTCACTTCTTCCAGCTTCTGGAGACTCCTGATATTCCTTGGTTTGTGGTAGCACACCTCCAAACTCAGCCTCTGTTTTCATGTGACCCTTCTTCACATGGCCTTTTCCCCTGTGTTGTTCTTTTCTGTCTCTTATAAGAATATTCATCGTTGGATTTAGGGCCTACTGTTATCCAGGATGATCTCATCTCAAGATGCTTAACTTAATTACATCTGCAGAGACCCTATTTCCAAATAAGGTCACATTCACAGGTACTGGGGGTTTAAGACTTGGACGTATCTTTTTGGGGCCACTATTAAACCCACCACATATGTAGAGGTAGGGATGCAGCTTTTACAGAAGCATAGAGGACTTGTACATAATATACAGGATGAGTTTTCAGGATGAAGTAAGAGGCACAGGGTAAAAAACAGCCTACTAGAAAAAACAGTAAAAGCAAATGGTTGGAGAAGCACGAGGATGAGAGGCTAGAAACTGTATTTCCAGGGTTATGTGGAATTTGGATAAGGAGGTGGGGGTAAGCCCAGTTCAGGGAATGCTCTGATTACTACAAAGAACATACTTATTCTTTGTGACAAGATATTTATTAAGGATTCGATATTTTACCTCTTCAGTGTATTTAAGAGCATAGATAAACAAAGTAAACTATACATAGTTACTATATGTTAATTATTTAAAAATACTTACTAGTTTGTACCCTCATGCATAGTATATATATTTTGTTAGCTTTAGAATGATTTGCTGAGAGTGATTGATGGGGAGAGATGCAGGCAGAAAGGCAAAATATGAATATTTGCACATCTTGGGTGATGGAGGGTAGAGAATTGTAAGGTTCTGTTTTGCCACCTGAGTAATAGTGGAGCAGTGTTATTCAAGCAAGTGGTAACTGAGCCTAGCTGTAAAGACTGCCACATGGGCTAGACTTCATAAAAGCATGTGGTAGTTAGATTCAGTTGTCAACTTGGCCAGGTGGACGTGCCTAGTTCTGTTGCTGTGGCCATGAGCCAACGGTATGTGAACCTCATCTGTTGCTAATTATATCTGCAGTCGGCTAGGAGGTGTGCCTGCTGCAGTGAATGACATTTGACTTAATTGGCTGGTGCTTGAATGAGAGAGCGTAACGAAGCACAGCCCAAGCAGCTTGGCATTCCTCATCTCAGCACTCACAGCTCAGCCCAGGCCTTTGGAGATGCAGAAAGAAATCACCCCGGGGAAAGTTGTTGGAACCCAGGGGCCTGGAGAGAAGGCCAGCAGAGACCATCCTGTGCCTACCCACGTAAGAAAGAACCTCAGTGGAAAGTTAGCTGCCTTTCCTCTGAAGCACTAACAAAATAAATCCCCTTTTATTAAAAGCCAATCCGTCTCTGGTGTGTTGTATTCCGGCAGCTAGCAAACTAGAACAAAGCACAAGGGATTGGTCCCCTAAAATCTTTGCTAGAAAACAACGTGGACTTTTTTCTTCCTTGACTTCAGATTGGCAGCATTGGTACTTCCTTTTGGATAGTGTTGTCTTACTGTATCTTACTGCTCTGTGAAGTTTAAGGATTGTTATCTATACTAGCTCTAGGAGAAGGTTACTGAGCAGCCTTGGACTGTGACTGGGCAAAGAGCAGAAGGTTGTTTAATTTCTTTTAGTTTGGCTTTGAATATAAAATTAGATTTGAGTTACTCTAAAATGAAAAATTCAAGATCTTTGATGTTAAGAAAAAGATATATAGAGAAATAATATAAGTAAAATAACAAGTTTCTTCTTTTAAATTCTTTCCTATAAATTAGATAGTGATCATCTTTTCTGAATAATGGTTTTCGTAGCTGTCATTAACCAACTTGAAATTATCATCTTAATAATGTCAGCAATATGCACCAGCATTTATGGAGAGAAGATTCTGGAGCCCTGTAGGCAAACAGAACAATTTAGAGTGTCTTTTGGGATAGCAGGATAAACGCATTTTAGAGACCTTTGTGTTAAATAGATAAAGTTATTATTTCAGATGAGCATATTCTTTCATTTTTCAAGCAAAATATTGACTCATGCCCAAAATTCCCATTTATAATATAATTGAATGTCTGACAGTGACATAAAAATAAGAGCTTTGGATAAAACAGTAACAAAAGCAACCAAATTATTTCTGGCAGATGATCTGAGTGGTTTTTAGTAGATAGAAAAATACGGGATTTATATATTAGTTTTCTAATGTTATAATAACAAATTATCACAGACTTAGTGGTTTGAAACAACATAAATTTATTATCTTTAAATTCTGTAGATTAGAAGTTCAACACAATCTTGCTGGCTATAATCAAGTTATCAGCAAGGGCTATATTCCTTTCTGCCTATAGGTAATAATCTGTTCCTTGCTTTTTCCAGTTTCTAGAGCTGCCCTTGGCTTGTGGCCCCCTTCCTCCATGTTTCAGAGCCACCAACATTGCATCTCTCTGACTATTATTCCTTGTCTCATCTACCTCTGAACACAGCCAGGAAAAATTTTTTTTTTTTTTTTTAAGGACGTGTGATTAGATTGGGCCCATCTGGGTAATTCCTGATACTCTCCCATTTCTAGGTCCTGAACTTAAATCACATCTGCAGAGTTCCTTTTGCCATGTAAGGTAGTATATTCACAGGTTCCAAGCATTAGTATGTGGACATCTTTGGGAAGCCGTTATTCTGCATACCACAATGTAGAAGTACTTGAAAGGGTATCATTCAGAAGAAGTAATTTTCAGATGTGCTCATAACTTGTTATAGGTCTTAAAGCTTTTAGTGGCATTTTGCAGAAAAGAGGTACATAGTTTTTTTAATTGCTTTATTTGTCTGGACTAAAAGCTAATGTTCATTTTCTTTTGTTTACTTTGATAGTGATAATCTACTAAGGAGAGCAGCTTGTCAAGAAGCTCAGGTAATGCCATTTAATGTGATAAAATATAAGCTCCTATGTCTGTTGTGCAGAAAACTGCAGCTATTCCAGGGGACTTGCATGGTGCCTTGCATCAGTGTAGGTTGGCTGTTTATTTTTTCATTATCAGGGAATGAATCAGTCTGAGTGCCAACTCTAAGTAAGGCGTAAGAAAGTTAACCGTCTGATGAAATCAGTTCCAGCACCCATCCGTTTAAACTTATTACCCAAAAACACATAATTGGACAGGTTGGAGCATTGAGAATTTGTTCGTGTCTGCAGTTGTCCTTTGAAGATGTACCTGAATCCTGAATCATTCCTGATATGAATAACCCCTAAGGATATCAATTCAGAACAATTGTTACCTCTAAAAATTAACTCTTATTAAAGCTGTTGATTAATATTTTTAAAGCCCTTCTCTTTGGCCCAACTCATTTATGCTATATGTATTATTATCATCTTAGTCATATGATATTGTATTTAATTTTCCATTTATCTGACTATTTGTTATAATTGAATTGTAAATCCTTTCAAGTTGAATAC
>PVIY010053098.1:0-14859 GCA_004026745.1 Myrmecophaga tridactyla | reverse complement strand
ATAATAATAATCAGAGATTTCAATATACCACTCACATCAATAGATAGAACATCTAGCCTGGAGAGCAATAAGGAAATAAAGAACTTGCACTATATGATAAGTGATCTAGACCTAACAATGATATAGAGAACATTCCACCCCAAAATAGCAGGATATACATTCTTCTCAACAGCAAACAGATTTGTCCTTTGATTAGACCTCATGTTGGCTCACAAAACAGGTCTCTTAAAAAGACTGAAATTATACAAAATATCTCTGATCACAACGGTTGAAGGTGGAAATCAAAAACAGGCAGAGAACTGAAAAATCCACAAATATCTGGAAGTTAAATAACACTCAAACAATTAGTGGGTCAAAGGAGTAATCACAAGGGAAATCAGTAAATATCTTGAGACAATGAAAACCAGAAAATGACATATCAAAACATATGGGATACAGCAAAGACACTGTTGATAAGGAAATTTAAGGCCCTAAATGCCAACATTAAAAAATAGATGAGAGCTAAAATCAAAGACATAACTGCGCACCGAGAGGAACTAGAAAAAGATCAGCAAATTAACCCCAAAATAATCATAAAGAAAGAAATAACAAAGATTAGAGCCATAATAAAATAAATAGAGTGTAAGAAAATAATAATCAAAACCAAAAAGGAGGTTCCTTGAGAAAATCAATAAAATCGACAAAACTTTATCTAAACTGGCAAAGTAAAAATGTGAGAGGATGAAAAAAAACCACATAGGAGAGGAAGACAGTCCTACTACTATCACAGATATAACAAGAACTACAGGAGGACTCTGTGAATAACCATGTACAAACAAATTAGGCAACCTATGTGAAAAGGACAAATTCCTAGAAAGACACAAAAACCAAAACTGACTCTACAAAATACAGAGTATCTTAACAGACCATTACAATTAAAGAAAATGAGTTAGTAATCAAATACCTCCCACCAAAGAAAAGCCCAGGAATAAGTTGCTTCACAGGTGAATTTTAGCACAATTAAAGAAGAATTAATAAACATCCTGCTCAAACCTTTCCTAAAAAGTTGACATAAAACCAAACCCAAATGAAGACACCACAAGAAATATAAGTTCCAGCCTAGTTTCTCTTGTGAATATGGATGCAAAAATCCTCAACAAAATAATAGTAAATGAAATCCAAAAACATATTAAAAGAATCATACACCATGATCAAGTGGTATTTATCCATAGTTAACAAGGGTCTTTCAATATAAGAAAATCGAATAATGTAATACACCACATTAACAAAATAAAATATAAAAAACCCACATGATTATCTCAACTGACACACACACAAAAGACATTTGACGAAATGCAATATCCTTTTTTGATATAAACAGTTTGGAAGATAGTAATAGATGGAGATTTGCTCAGTATGCTAAAAGGCAGATATGAAAAACACACTGCTAATATCATTCTCATTAGTGAAAGAATGAAAACATCCCCCCTCCCTAAGATATGGAACAAGACAGAGATGCCCGCTGTCATCACTGTTATTCAATATTGTACAGGAATTTATAATTGGAAGAATTAGGCAACAGAAAGAAATAAAAGGCATACAAATTGGAAAGGAAGAAGTAAAACTTCCACTATTTGCAGATGACTTTATATGGAAATTCTATAAAGAGAAATTAGCTACTCTAACTAAAACTGAACTCAGCAAAGTGTCATAGCACAATATCAACACACAGAAATCAAAAGTGTTTCTATATAGAAGTAAGAGCCATCTTAGGAGAAAGTCAATAAAAATTTCAATTTACTATAGCAACTAATGGAATCAAATATCAAGGAATAAGTTTAGCCAAGAATATAAAGGACTTATATGTGGAAAACTACAAAACTTTGCTAAAAATAATGAACCTGATAGTGAAAGCGATCATGGAAAAGAGGAAGCTCTGTGAATGTGCCTGAACCTCTGCTTGTATTTGTTTACACGGAATTTCCTAAACTCAGTGAGCTTCATGCCACATGTAAGCACATAACAGATGTTTCTTGAATGAATGAACGTAATAATCTTTGACATGATTTGAAAATATTGGAGGGAAAAAGAGACAACTCAAAGAACAAGCTTAAATTTAAGCAGAAAAATAAATGTTGTGGAATGTAGAATTAAAAAAATACAAACACATTACAGGGGTGCAAGGGTAGTTCAGTGGTAGAATTCTCACCTGCTATGCAGGAGTCCCGGGTTCAATTCCCAGTTCATGCAGTTCCCCAAAACAAGTAAACAAGCAAACAAAAGAAAGAAAACAAACAAGCAAACAAAAAATTTCAATAAAATTATAAAAAAAAAAGATTTAAAAAAGAACAAAAATTCAACAAGTGGTGCTGCAATAATGGGATACTCACATGGAAAAATAAAGAAATGTGACCGCCGCCATACAGCACACACACAAAAAAATTACAGATTATCTCACCATTCTGGATGCTAGAAGTTTGTAATCAAGGTTTCAAGAGGACCAGGCTCCCTCAGAGTCTCTGTGACAGAATCCTTCCTTGTTTCTTCCTAGATTCTGGTATCTGGTAACAATTTTTTACATTCCTTGGTTTATAAGTATATAATTCCAATCTCTGTCTCACCTGTGCCTGTGTGTTCCTGTGGCCAAATTTCTTTCTTTTTATAGCAACACCAGTCATGTAGGATTAGTGCCCACTTTAATCTAGTTTGGCCTCATCTTAAATTATTCCATCTTCAATAATCCTATTTCCAAGAAAATTGGGATTAATGGGGCCAGGTGATAGGCCTGGAACATATATTTTGGGGGTACACAACCCCTAACAGTTAATGATACCCAAGCAAACATAAGTTCCATCCCAAATATGCATTCAGGTAAAGCAGATGCAACTACTTCCATTAAATACCATTTGCTCAACTATTGCAATTTGCATAAGGACTTTCACTTTCATCCCATCATTAGTGGCATTTGTATCTTACCAATTTTACTGTTTCTTTCCCTAGTGTCTCAAATGGGTTTGGAGAGCACAGTGCATTTTGCTCCTGTGTCACAAAGTACCAAAAGAGTTTCCCAGCCCCAGGCAATGTCACCCACCCATGCGGGTATGGGTTTAAGTCCTCAGCAGATATTGATTCAAGAGAAATTGGCTTCCATGTCGGTCTTCATCAGTTAACTTGTCTTGCTGGCAATTATTGGGCTTCCACAGCACGTTTTCAGAGTTTTCACTATAATCCAATTTCTTAAATTCCTCTGAACTAAGATGATGGGTATCTGTTTGGGTCCTTTTAATACCATAATTCAATACCCATCTAAAGAGTTTCACTCTGTTCATTTGGTTACCTTTCTCTTCTGCCTTATTGTCTCCCTTCTTTCTTCCTTTTTTCTTTCTTTTTATCACCTTGCCCAGCTTTATCTGGCATCAGTAATGCTTATTAATGGAAGCTGGAATAGAATATCAGCTAGAAAGTCTTCCGCTCTATCTTGCCTTTCAGCAATAAAATAACTGAAAGGGGGTGGGGACGCTAAGCAGGTGGAGATTATTTTATTTTTTATTATAGCATTTAGCATGATCTGGTACAGGAGCATAATCAAGGGATGAATATTCCATCCATGATAAAGCTAGATGGGATGGCTTGCATTTAGAGTGTATTTGTTGGTTCTCTGGTGAGACCTTTTAACTTGTAATAAGGGCGCAGGACAATTATTTTTTAGTGACGTACCATTCTATTATCTGCACATTTTGTCAGGCTGATAGTCTTATTTGAATCAGTGTTCCTGGCTTGGTACCTGATTGCATTCTGAGACATCATAATAGCAATTTGAGGGTCTTGGAAGCTCACTTATGCTGCTCCCATCCATAATAATGAAAATCAAGGGAAGAGCTCCTAAGATTTAAAGTCTAACCAGTAATTTAAGGAGATGTCTTCCTAAAGTTACCAATATTCATCAACAAAATGAATAAATTCTTTCATAACATATCCCTAGTTTCTCTGGTATGGTGGTAATATCACCTGTAACCTAATTCTGATTGACTGAGAGATGAAAAGTTATAATTTTCTGCAATATTTTTTATAGTTTTCTTTTTCTTAGAGTAGCCCATTGTGACTGCTATCAATTTATATGGGAATATGTGCTGCACCGAATTGTGAGCATAACCTTTTGACTATGGAGACATGTGTCCACCCATTCAGGGTGGGTATTGATTAGTTTACTGGAATCCATTTAAAGAGGAAACATTTTGGAGAGAGTTGAGAAGTACAGAGATGCTAGGAGGTGCAGATGCTTGGAGAACAGTTGATTCAGAGCTGATGGAGACATGGATGTTTGAAGATGTTTGGAATGCCAACAAAGAGAACAGATGCCTACACATGGGTAGAGCACAACAGACATTGCCACTGCCTTCCCATGAGATGCTAAGCAAACCAGAACCCAGAGTTGTGTCCCAGAAGAGCTAAGTGAAGGCGCACTAGAAAACAGAGGCTGGAAGCAATAGATCCCAGGAGCAAGGGACCAGCAGATGCAGACCACATGTCTTCCAAGCTAACAGAGGTGTTCCAGGAAGCATCAGCATTTCTTAAGTGAAGGTAATCTCTTGTTGGTGCCCTAATTTGAACATTTTCTTAGCCTTAAAACCGTAAAACTTGTAACTTATTAAATTCCCCTTATAAAAGCCATTCCAATTCTGGTATATGGCTCTCTGGCAGCATCTAGCAAATTAATGCAATATATTATATTCAAAGCCTGGTTTTATTACAGCAAAAGGATACAAAGCAAAAGCAATAGGGAAATAAAAACGTTGTGCAAAATATGTCAGGGTTATTCACGTGCTTTCAAATGCCTCCCTTGCCAGCTCCCTCCCCCATGTCATCTAGCACACCCTTTTTCCTCTATTAGGAAACTACGAGTTCACATGTGAAATATTGCTCAAAGAATTTTGTTGACTTCTCAGGGTCCAATGGTCTAATGAGGAATGTTCATATCAGTACACCCTGCTACACATTCAGTTGTGGACACCAAAACTCAGGACCCCAAATGTGAAACTCTCTGCATTGTAAATCTTGATGTTTGTGCTGAAAATTCTAACAAATCTTAGAAAAGTGATAAAGCATGCATTATTGCTCTGAGCATATGATACCACATTGCCAATCAATAACAGTATGAGCATTCTGAGAGCGTGATTTTCAGGGTCCAAGGGTCAATTGCAGTTCCAGGCTGTCCTGGAAATATGCCAGTGCCTGCTGTACTCACTCTCCCTTCACATAATTTTCAATGTGATATGCATTCTTTGTCTTTTAATATGCATGCATTTTATGACTTGTGGTTATCAGTTTCTCCACACATGTTGTAATGTCTTTAATTCCCTGTTTTCTTATTTAATCATTGGTATAAAATTAAATTAATTCAACTATATTTAATTATAGTTAATTAAATATAGAAACCTTTTGATACACACCTACTGCCCATACAATGATATTTTTCCAATTTCCTCTTCTCTCCCTATCCTTCCCTTTTAACTTGATGTGTTATAACACATAATACTTTTTCATTTTTCTCCCACTCTTTACTTTGTTTTAAAGTTAGATGTACATTTTTATATTTTAATATGCTCAACATCAGAACTTTTTCTGAAGTTTCCCAAGTCATTAGTTGGATGAAGTTTATTTTTTAATAGATTCTTCAATAGGTTGAAGTATGTAAATCACCCTATTTCATTACATATGGAAGCATTTTCTACTACCTTGATATTTAAAGGACAGATTAGCTTGGTATAGAATTCCTGATCATACTTTCTTTCATTGTACTTTATGAAAACATAGTTTTCTTTGATGCCTTACCTTATACCTTAGTTTTCAAAAATCTAATGCCAGTTTTATACCTTATGATATTTAAGTACTTAAGTTTTTTTCTGGGAGGACTTAAGATTTTATTTTTATTTTTCAAATTTTAGGAGATACCAGTTGAGCATTTACTCTCTGTCTCTTTCCCATTCTCTCTCTCTCACTCTCTCTTTATATATATATACATATATATATATATACACGCACACACACACACAACACACACCTCAGAATTGAAACCTTTCAGTAAATTTTACCAAGTAACCAGTAAAATCAGGTCATTGTCTATTTCTGGAAATTTTTTTGGAACAAAGACAAACATCATAAATTCAAACATATGACTTTCTTCGTCAACCTCCAATTTCCATTTATTTCTTCTTCATTATTTATGTCCTTTTCATTTCCATGGCAATATTCCTGACCTTTTGGGGCTGCTTATAAAATTTTCAGTAAGTTTAACTATCAACTTAGTTACTTATCAATATGTTTTTACTATTTGTTTTCTTTAAATTTTTTGCCTTTTTATTATTTTTATACTGTACCATTTTCATTCATTTTAGTGCTTTTTCTACTCTATTATTTTTAGTTATTTTATTAGTGGCTTTTCTAGGATTGTAACAAACTCGTAATTTATCATAATGTCTTTCATGTAAAATTAATTCATTTCCAGCAAAATATAAAAATTTTGCTCTTACTTCTGTATTCCCTTTCTCTCCTATGTGCTATAATTTTCATAAATTATACATTTAACAAATACATCATAAATTATAAATACATTATATATATATTATATTTTTATGTAATATAAGCCCCAAATGTAGCTTTATAATCCTTGTTTTATGCAATTGCCTTTAGCTAAATGAAAAAAATTATGTTCTCTTTTATACTTGTCTGTGTAATTCCCTTTATCTTGGATCTTTATTTCTTCATGTGAATTCAAGTTACTGTTGTGGGTCATTTCTTTTCATGTCCTACACGGCAGGACTAGAAGCACTGAACTGCCACAGGCTTTATCTGTGAACTCATTTATTTCTTCATCATTTTCAATGATAATTTTTCTATGAATAACATTCAGAGTTAACATTTTGATAGTACACACTGACATCACTGTGCCTATCACCACCCATTGTCTCATGAAAAATCAGCTGTTGATCATGTTGTGATTCCCTGTACATGATTGAGTTATCTCTCACCTGCTTTCATGGTTTCCTCATTATGTTTTGCTTTTCTCATTTTCAAAGTTTTCCTCTTTGCGTTTATCTTACTTGATGTTAGCTGAGTTTTTGGAATTAGTAAAGTAATGTTTATAAACAAATGTGGGTTTTTTTTAGCTATTATTTTTTAAAATACGTTTTTGAACTCTTCTTTATCTCTTCTATTTCTGCTACTCTAATAAACATGCCTGGTTATAGTCCTACAATGTCTCATATGTCTCTGGAACAGTTGTTTAGTTTTCTTCACCTTTCTACTTTCTATTCTTCTTATTGGAAACTTTCTATTGATCTATCTTCAAATTTGTAATTCTTTCTTCCCCAAAGTCATACCTAATGTTTAGTGTATCTAGTGATTTTTTTTTTTATTTTGGTTGTTTTACCTTTAAATTCCATGATTTTTGTTTAGTATATTTAATAATGCCTATATCTTTATTAATGCTCTCTATTTAAGTCATTTTCATTACATTCTCTCTTAATTCTTTCTTCCTATTATTTCTTCAGTATTTGATCATGTATATAACTGCTCTCAATCATTTTTGGGTGGTAAGTCCAATTTCTGTGTACTCTTGTGACAATTTCAATTTAATGTGTTTTTCTCAATTAAGTAACACTTTCATGTTTGTTTGCATTTCTCAATAATTTCTCAATAATTGTGGGGATTTCTGTAGCTTACATTGTAGTTACATTGTAGCTGTATGTATTTTGATAACAGTATTTGCTGTTGCCATTCATTGATATAATAATTTTATGACACAGCTGGATTCCCAGGTATAGCATCTGTCTACTCTGAGACATACAGTAACTACGGCTCTCTTAAGGTTATTCTTTTCTCTTTCTTTTTTAAATTCTTGTTTAAGCTTGGCTTCCTTTGATTCCCCAGAATGTAGGAGAGTTTAGTGATTAAGGAGTCACTGAAAGGTTAAGTTCAAAATTGTAAGTAAGTAAACTTCTGCCTTTTTCCAGTCCTATAATTAAGAGGGTTTTCATTTTTTGAATAGTAATTAACCTGTACAATAAATTTTATAGTCACCTTACCCATTCTCCATTCTTCTTTGACTTATTGTTAGGAGTCCCGGTTTGTATCTGGAGACATGGGATCTAGTAAGAGCCTTTTGCTAACTCCCCTGAGCTAATTGTAACCATGTGAATAACTAGATATCTAATTAAGAAAATATAAATTTTAACAACAGTTGAGTATTTACATACCAAGTATGTTTCCACATGTTTAAGGTAATTGATATGAGTGATCTTGACTGAAGACTTTGAGGTTGAGTATAGAATTATAGAGCTTTTAAAATTGAGGAGATGGACACAACAAAAGATACAATATCTAGCAGTATATACTGGGGTCAGAATTTAAATACATTTGCACCTGGCTATATACTGTACCATTAACAACCATGCAATGCTGCTTCTCAAATACATAGGGTTGTAGCATCCTAAGCACTATCATGCATTAAACAAGACATTAAAACAATCAAGAATATGGTTCAGTCACAGTACTAAGAAAATATGGCACAATTTGATTATTCTGATAAGGTTAGTGGTGACAATTGTGGATTTCATGTATATAGGGAGGAAATGAAAGGAAGGTAAAAATACTTGTCTTTTAATTGTGCAAAGTCAAGTTGGTGGAACTGAAAAATTTGGAGCATTGTATATCATTTTTACTTTATTCCCACCAAGGTTAAGTGTATTGAAATTGTGATTGCATATATTCATGTAGTCTCATGAGCTCTGCTATTGACATCATTGCAAATAAATTAGGATTGTAGCAGGGCAGGCCACAGTAGCTCAGCAGGCAGAGTTCTCACCTGCCATGCCAGAGACCTGGGCTTGATTCGTGGCACCTGCCCATGCAGCAAAAAAAAAAAATTAGGATTGTAGTATACCATCTCAACAGGTAATTTTCGTTTGGTTAGGGAAATTTCTTCCTATGTCTATTTGCAAAAACAGTTAGTTTATACACTGTGTTTCTTTTATAATGAAATATTTGCATTGAATGGTGTGCTGGTTTTTCTGAAGCTATTATGCATCCCCAGAAAAGTTATGTCCTTTTATCTTCATTCACTATATTCGGGTGGAACATTTTTTATTGTTTTTATGGAGATATGACCCACTCAGTGATACATAACTTTTGATTAGATGGTTTCCATGGAGATATGATTCCACCCATTCAAGTCAGGGTTGCCTACTGGAGCCCTTTAAGAGGGAACCATTTTGGAAAAAGCCTTAGCATGACCAGAACCAAAAGAGCCAATAGAATGGACAGAGCCCCAGGGAAGCTTGAGAAAACCTGGAGAGAAAGTAGCAGATGTCACCATGTGCCTTTCCAGCTGAGAGAGAAATCCTGAATGTCATCAGCCTTCTTGAACCAAGGTATCTTTTCCTAGATGTCTTAATTTGGACATTTTTATAGTCATGTCTTGCCTTCATTTGGATATTTCATGGCCTTAGAACTGTAAAATTGCAACTTAATAAATTCCCCCTTTTTAAAAGCCGTTCAGTTTCTGGTTTACTGCATTCCAGCAGCTTTTGCAAACTAGAACAAATGGTATCGTGTTACTATTTTATCGGCATCTGTGATGGTTTTTACTCAGTGGCAAAATTCAGAAGGCTCTGTTCCTAAGAAACAAATGTTTTG
This sequence comes from Myrmecophaga tridactyla, assembly GCA_004026745.1. Lineage (NCBI taxonomy): Eukaryota > Metazoa > Chordata > Mammalia > Pilosa > Myrmecophagidae > Myrmecophaga > Myrmecophaga tridactyla. Next base: position 5,187 of record PVIY010053098.1, on the reverse strand, counting down.
TTTTGTTTTTCTCCAGAGGACATATCGATATTTCTCTTTACTGGAAGTTGGTCATTTTGGAGTTTTTCAGGTTAATGAAATAACAGTAATGAAGCTAGGTTATACACACTACCTCGGGTTATTTTCAAATGGACATTTTTTGTTGCTACACAACTTCCTGGTCAATATATTTAAGTCTAGATTATCTGACTAATTCAGAGAAACAAATCTGTGGTGAGAATTATTATTTTACAGACAAAGAAAGCTGTTTTATTTTTTATATTTGTTACAAATCTAATCACAGTTCTTTCATTCACTTTCAGATTGACAAAGATCTCACCTAAAAGATGTTTGCAACTTTTGACTTATTTTGCATAAGTCAAAAAATTATTCCAAAATAAAGACTTTCTTGAAAAGCAAAATAGAAATATCTGAAAGACTTTTCACCTTTGATATTGAACTTTGCATTAGCTGCATGAAAAATACACACTGATGTCCAGTAATGTGCACAACACTGTACTGGCATAATTGAACATTCAGAATCTTCCTTTGTGATTATGTACTTTAAGGGAAATTAACCAGGAGTTTACTCTTAACTTTGTTACTAGAACTGCTAACTGTTAATAGATTCATGTTGTCCTTCGCTAATTTTCTTGTGACCAAGTGCTATTTATATTTTAAGCAATTATCTTTGGAAAAAACTTGTGCTAGCCTTTTTAGCTTGCTGTACTCTACCTTTGTGTCATAATCAAACTTGTTGCAAGGGTAATGATACTGGAAAAGGAAATATTTTTTTCTGAGATACATATAAGTTTTTTTTTAGGATTTCTATTATTGACAACCCCATTAAAACCTTCAGTAATTTATAAAGTAATATTTTTGAAATTTTAAATTCTTTACCAGCATTACTTATGGAAGGAATAAAATATTATTATGTTTAAGTGTGTATTCACCTACAGATAATTTATATTTATTTACCTAAAATTTATTATTCAAGTATTTCTGACATTCTTCTTGCTATTTCTCCACATTACTCAAAAGCGTTATCTAATTTTAGGGCAGTGCCATGGTGGCTCAGTGGCAGAATTCTCACCTGCCATACTGGAGGCCTGGGTTTGCTTCCTAGAGCCTGCCCATGCAAAAAAATATATATATATATTTCTAATTTTAATTTCATGCTCTCATTACATTACAACCTCTATTGCAGCTTGAAAAAGTACTTATTTTTCCAATAGTGCAAATTCTCATATTTTAATTATTTGTTTTTCATAGGAAATCACAGAGAGATGATTCTTATAGTTTTAAAACATTATACTGACAGAATACATTTTTCAAATAATTTCTTTATATTTCATCAGTGTGCTTTCTTAATTTTATTTAGTCTTCATGATTTCAATGCTTCCTTTAAAAGTATGTTGATAAAATAGGCATATTAGTATTGAACATTTTATACAAAACCAATAGCCTAATTATAGTTGAAACTTTCCTGGTGCATAACATTCAGATAATTAAGTACAAAATGTGCAGTAATCTTAAGTATCCAGCTTCATGCTTTTTAAGATATTTATAAACCCACATGACCACCACCTAGAACATTATATAGAAAATTTTCAAAACTCCTTAAGATACCACTTATGAAACCTCAGTTTATATCCTGCTCTTCTCCGAAGATAAAGAATGAGCTGGGCTTAGAAACTCTGATGAGTTTGTCTGGTTTTTTTTGTTGTTGTTGTTTGTTTTTTTAACATGGGCAGGCTCCAGGAAACTAACCCAGATCTCCAGCATGGCGGGCGAGAACTCTGCCTGCTGAGCCACAGCGGCCCACCCGTTTGTCTGATTTGAACTTCATAGAACATAGAAAGAAGATGCAAATTAAAATAAAAAATGAGAGGGGAGTCATTACCATGGACCTCAGAGAAGTAAAGAAGAATCATAAGAGAATACTATGAACAACTGTATGCCAACAAACTAGACAACACACAAACAACCTATACTGACTTGAGAAAAAATAGAAGACCTCAGCAAACCAATCTACTTGAAACTGTGGGTAACAAGCTAAGAAAATCTACTTTCCAGCAATGGGCTTCCCATAACCCATTGGTACATGGCCTATAGTTGCATGCAGGATCTGATAATCCCATTGTGTTTTTCTTCCTTATGGAATTTTTTTTTTTTTTTGCATGGGATGGCACTGGAAATCGAACCTGACATGACAGGCAAGTACTCTGCCTGCTGAGGCACCATGACCTGCCCTTTCCTGATGGATTTCTGAAGAGAGTTTAGTAACATAACCTGATGTGATATGTAATTTCTTTAGAAACCATAAAAGAATCTAACGCTGTGCCTCTTCTTGGAGTTAACAGAATTGACTATTTATTTTTGCCTTAGCTTTCATTTCATGTTTGTTTTGAGCCTTGAATTCAAGCAGAAGTGAAAGCTTAGGGTCTTCTCAGGATTTTTGCTTGCACCCTGACCTGGACATGCATGTGCCTTTCTAAATTTCTGCTATACACAGGCAATTTTGAATGCCCTAATTCCCTTATAAACTCTCTTCTAGTGTTCATTCCAGGTGTTCAGCTTTCTACTGTAAGCTTTCAACCGTAGTCTTTTACTCCAAGTAGTTGAAGGTTGTTCATTTGTCTTAGAGGGATAGATTACTGGAACTGCCATTTTCGGGTTCTTCACTGCTGCTATATAGAAACACCACTGAATTTTGTAGGTTGATCTGGTAGCCTGCCACATTGCCAAACTAGCTTGTAAGTCCTAATAGCCTTCTTAGAGATCATTTGGGATTTTATCTGTAAAAAATTGTCATCAGTGAATTTGGGCATATTTCATTTCTTTGATTATTAAAGAAATTGCTGTGGCTTGATTTTCCACTATTACACTGAAAAGCAGTGGTAAAAACAGGCCTCCTTGTCTGTTTCTTGATTTTATGTGGAGAACTTTCAGTTACCATGAGTATGATGTTATCTGTGGGTTTTTCTTACATGTCCTTTGTCATATTGAAGAAGTTTCCAAATATTTCTTGTTCTCAAAATCTTTTTCAAGAAATTGTCCTGGATTTAATTAAATACCTTTTTTTGTGTCAAATGAGATGATCACATGCTGTTGGTTTTTTCCCCCTTCATTCTATTTGTGTGGTATGTTATGTTGATTCATTTTCCTATGTTGAACAACTCTTCCATTCCTGGCATAAATCCCACTTGGTCATGGTGTAAAATTATTTTGATATGTTGTTGGATTCAGTTTGCAAGTATATCATTGAAAATTTTTGCATTTATATTCATATGGTTTGTAATTTTCTTTTCTAGTGATGTTTTTATCTGGCTTTGGTATTAGAGTTATGGTGATCTCACTGAACAAGTTAGAAGTGTGACCGTGTCTCTTGAAAAACATGTTTATTGAACATATTCTTGTGCTTTTTCCCTTTTAGAAATATGCACAAAAGCAGATATCTATATTGAGAATGGGTTTATTGCTGAATATGATTATTCATATCCTTTAAATAAACAAGTGCAATGTAAGTGTAAACCAGGATATGTTTCACCAGAGGGTAAAACATCAGGCTCAGTTACATGTTTGCAAAGAGGTTGGTCAGCTGAACCCATGTGCATTAGTAAGTAATTCATTCTGCTATTATTTATTCTTCTGCTGACAGTATCAAGTTTTCTTTAACTTAATTCTTTTTGGAGGGTTTTTATAAGGTTCCATTTGAAAAGATAAATAAAACACTTTGAGATGTGCGTGTGTACAAATGCTATATATATAAATGTTTTGCTCCCTCAATTACCTAGATGGTATTAAGATTTTCTAAGAAAATTTTCTGTTTACTTCATTGATGAATTTCATTATTCCCAGAGCCACTCAGTGATACTATTGATGTATTAGTTAGCCATTCCTATTCTTTAATGTATTCTCTTTTTCTTCCCGTATCTATGCTTTCTATGGGATCTGGATAAAGAAAAACTGATAAAAATTGTCCCCATGTCAATTCGTTTTATATTAACTTGTGGTCAATCATCTATTTTAAAGCTATCTTATTATGGAAAAGAAAATATTGATAAATTCATTGATATTTTTATCCAATTAATCTATATACTATTGCATATATGTCATAACTGCTGATCATTATATTATATCTACACTCACAAATGTCCGTCTGGTGTCCTGAAAAATGTAATAAATACCATTAATGACCTGCTTTGGTGCCAGCATGTAACAAGCTTAAAAAAGTGAATAGAAGTCAAATAATTTGTTGAAATAAATTTTTCAGAGGGTTTATTTGATAAGAATAATGATGTATATAGAAACTTCTTCTTTAATTTTTAGTAGTACTCAGAGCAACAGATTATCACTTGTCTTCTAGATTATTTTTAAATGGTACTTAATTTATAGGCCATACTAACTGACAAAGTTTTTGTTCCTGAGGATTTACTAAACTGTCTATTCAATAAATTAGAAATTAAGACTTTAATTTTATCATGCTTCAGAATCTTGTGATATGCCAATATTTGAGAATGCCAGACCCAAAAGTAACGGCACTCGGTTTAAGCTCAATGATGAATTGGACTATGAATGCCATGATGGCTATGAAACAAGTGACGGAAATACCACAGGCGTCATAGTATGCAGAGATGATGGCTGGTCCAATACACCCACATGCCGAGGTGAATATTGTATTTCATATGTTGATTTTTCAGAAATAGAAAAAAATAATGTACTCTTTTTTTCATATTTGAGTTATCTAGAGATGTTTTCAGGAACAGGGATTAAAATCAAGGTGTCTTTTGATTTAGTGTGAACTTGAGAGGAATTGTGCTTGGAAGCCAAAAGATGAAAGTCTCTCTTTAAAGCACTGTCTCAAAACAATGTTTCCAGTGGGACACATACATTACAGATTTGTGACTGAAATAGAATTATTTATCAAGTCACCCTAAATATAAACTTTCAAATTGTTTAAAACTGATCACCATACCAAATTTGTGGTTAGATAAATTTCCTCGGCTATATGGCTCCTGAGTTTGTGCTCTTAGCCCTTATTAATTTCTCCAGTTATTGACAGGAGTTCTTCTTTTTCAGACATTGGCAAGTTCTGCAGACAATTGGCTATTAGCAAACAGCTGCTTGTTTTCCAGGGTTAGAAAGAGGACTTCCATCTATGCAAAACTACTGGATGTAGTGTGTTCCACATGGAGAGAATTTTAC
>PVIY010053097.1:0-14903 GCA_004026745.1 Myrmecophaga tridactyla | reverse complement strand
AAAAAAAAAAACCATCATATATCCCATACCCCTTACCACTCCCTCTCATTGACCACTAGTTTTTCCATCTACACAATTTATTTTACCCTTTGTCCCCCTGTTATTTATTTATTCCTTATCCATACTTTTTACTCATTTGTCCATACCCTGGTTTAAAGGAACAACAGACACAAGGCTTTTACAATCATATAGTGACTTAAAAGTTGTATCTTTATACAGTTGTCTTTAAGAATCAAGGCTACTGGAGCACAGCTCAACAGTTTCAGGTACTTCCCTCCAGCCACTGCAATACACCATAAACTAAAATGGGATATCTGTATAATGCATAAGAATAACCTCTTGAGTCTATTTGAAATCTCTCAGCCACTGACACTACATTTTGTCTCATTTCTCTCTACCCCCTTTTGGTCAAGAAGGCTTTCTCAGTCCCTTGATTCTGGGTCCCAGCTCATCCCAGGAATTCTGTCCATGTTGCCAGGGAGATTTACACCCCTGGGAGTCGTGGCCCCATAGCGGGGAGGGCAGTGAGTTCACCTGTTGAGTTGACCATGGCCCACTTTTTAATTGGGTGGTTTGTCTTTTTTGTTGAGTTATAGGAGTTCCTTATGTACACGGGGTAGTTAAGCCCTGTTTCCTTGCTGATCTTTTGTCTAGATATTCTGTCAGTTATCGAAAATGTATGTTGAAGTCTCCAGCTATTATTATAGAACTGTTTCTCCCTTCAGTTTTGTCTATTTTTGCTTCATATCATTTGGAGCTCTGTTGTGAGGTACATATACATTTATACTTTTTTCTCTTCTTGGTGGATTTAATCTTTTATCAATATAAAACATCCTTCTTTGTCTTTTGAAATCTTTTTAACTTAAAATCTATTTTGTCTGACAGTATAGCCACTCCGACTCTTTTGGTTGTGGTTTGCATGGAATATCTTTTCCACGCTTTTACTTTCAACCTCTTTGTGTCTTTAAACCTAAAATGAGTCTCTTGCCAACAGTATATAGATGGATCCAGCTTTTTCATCCAGTCTGCCAATCCCTTTGTTTTAACTGGGGTGTTTAATTGATTGACATTTAAGGCAATAACTGAGAGGAAGGGCTTACTTCTGCCATTTAGCTATTCATTTTCTATATGTCCTATGTGGTTTTTGTTCTCTTCAGTTGGGCATTTAGCAGCTGTTTTTGTAGTGTACCATTTTGATTCCTTTTTTTTTTAACTCTGTAATTTTTAGTTATTTTGTAAGTGTGGTCACCTTTGTAATTACCATTAATGTCTTAAAGTAATAACATAGTTTGACTAGTATTCACCTAGTTCCAGTAGTATAAACTCTCTCCTCCTTCTATGTGTCGCCATCCTTCCCCCGTTATATTGTTATTGTCTTTGATTTTATTATGCCTGTTAATGTAAATTTTAAATATCTTTTTTACACATTTGCTTTTTAAGTCTTATAGGGGAAAAAAGCAGTTTCACATCAAAGTACTTTTATTTCTTCTTTTTAAAAATGTTTTTATTGAGAAACCTGTCCACATCCCGAGGGTACAGTCCGGCTGTTCCATGCAGAGTGTGTGGTCACTGGCTCTCAGTGTCATCACACTATTGTGTATTCATCACCACGAGCATTTTTAGAACATTTGCATCACTCCAGAAAAAGAAATAAAGAGTAAAAAGAAAACCCTATAACATCCCATACCCTTTACCCCTCCTTCTCACTGACCACTAGTATTGCAGTCTACCCAAATTTCTTATCCCCTTCCCCCCTATTATTTATTTATTTATTTGTCCTTATTTTCTTTACTCATGTATCCATAGCCTGGATAAAGGGAGCATCAGCCATAACGTTTTCACTTTATTTCTTCTTGTGGCTTCGAGTTGCTGTCTAGTATCCTTTTATTTCATCCTGAAGGACTCCCTGTAGCATTTTCTTGTAGGGTAGGTTTTCTGGTAATGAACTCTTTCAGCTTTTGTTTATCTGTAAATCTCATATTTTCTCCTTCCAGTTTTTAAAAACTTTTTTTATTGTGAAATCTAACATATATGCAGACTCCTTCATTCTTAAAGGATAATTTTGCCCAGATATCGAATTCTTGGTTGATAGTGTCCTTTAAGGACTGCGAATGTGCCATCCTACTGTCTCGTGGCCTCCATGGTCTCTGGTGAGAAATACGCTGTTAATCTAACTGGGGATCCCTCGTACATGACACGTCGCTCCTGCTGCTTTCAGAATCACAGAATCTGCCTGTGAATTTTTATAGTTTTGCTCTAAGGTACCTTGGTGTAGACCTCTCATAGTCTGTCCAGGGTGGGTTATTTTGAGATTCCTGGATGTATATATTCGTGTCTTTATCAGATTTGGGAACTTTTGGGCCATTATTTCTTCGAATACTTTTTCTGCCCCCCCCCTCTCTCTCTTATTGTTCTGGGACTCCAAAGATGCATATGTTGGCACACTTGGTGGTGTCCCACAGGGCTTGCAGACTCTGTTCATTGTTCTTCATTATTTTTCTTTCTCCTGCATAATTCCAGTTGTCTTGCATTCAAGTTTGCTGGTCCTTTCTTCTGCCTGTTCAAATCTGCGGTTGACTCCATCCAGTGAATTTTTTAATTTCAGTTACTATTGTTTGCAGCTCTAAAATTTGTTTCTCTTTATAATTTCTGGTTCTTCGTTTTGTTAGGATACAATTTTCCTAATTTCCTTTAGTTCTTTGCATATGGATTCCTTTAGCTCACTGAGCATATTTAATACAATGATTTAAAGTCTGGCTAATAGTTCCTATGTATGAGCTTCCTTGGGGGTGATTTCTGGCAAATTATTTTTCCCTGTGATTGGCTCCTACTCTCCTGTTGCTTTCTGTGTGGATAACTGAACATTCTGAATATTATCTTGTTTTGACTGTGGAAATCTACTTCTTCCACTTCTCTGGGATTGCTAGGGTTTTTTGTTGCCATTTTTGCTAAGGGTTTGAGCCTTTGACTTGTGACTTTTCCAAATTGTTTTTACTTCAAAACAGGGAATAGAAAGAGAAAAGAGAGCGGAAAAAAGGTGCTGCCCCTTTAAGACATCTGTGCTCTTACGAGGTAGCTGATGAAGAACTGAGATCAGCAATCAGACCACACCCCTCGGTTTTGGGTGTCGGTCCGTACAGCCCACTGTGGCATAAGCAAGCTGCACTCATGGCTGCTTGCCCCGTGGTGGGGATGAGGGGTGGTGACTGCCTGGAGGCTGAAATTCACTGACAGCTATCACAGTCGATGGGCCGCCTCCCCCAGCTTTCCCTGCTCTGTGCAGTGTTCTGACTCCAGAGTTTCAGGAGAGTTGATGCAGACAGCCGCTGTCAGTTCAGTGCTTGTCTCGGTGGAGGGGCCCTTTCCTGGAGCTTCCTGCTCTGCCATCTTCCCACAGTCTCCTGCAGTTTGCATGCGAAGCCCTCAGAGCATCTGCTCTCTAAGGAGAAGAGAAGAGAAAACCCTAACTGGTCAGTGTGCAGAGCTGGTTATCGGTGTTGCCCAGGAGTGGTGCGAATACGAGGGCTGCAGCCCGGGAAGTAGGGGAGCCATGTGGTCCCCTCGACTCTGAAAGCCCCAGAGCAGGGGAGGGCATTCTTCTGTGCATTAAAAAAGTGCCTTTAACATTGAGACACTCTGTCCAGGAATGTTATGGGGTGGGGGTGCTTATGATGTACCTACTGTGTGTAGGTTTTTCTGGGTGCCTGCTCTGTGTGGGTGCCTATGGGGTGCTATGTGCAGGTGCCTCTGCCCCTACTGTGTGCAGTGCCTGGGTGTCCCCTGTCTGTGGGTACCTGTGCGCCAACTGTGTGTGGGTGCCTCTGCCCCTACTGTGTGCAGTGCCTGAGTCCCCCTGTCTATGGGTGCCTGTGTGCCAACCGTGTGTGGGTGCCTGAGCACCTACTGTGTGCAGGTGCCTGAGCACCCCTGGTGGGTTGACTTTCACCCAGCCTCTTCTTTTGTTTACTTATCCTACCACGTGGGGCATCTGCTTCTCTGTTCTTCCAGCACCTGTCCATATTTCCAGTATGGTTTCTTGGTTGTTACAGTGTCCATATATGTGTTTTTTCCTTTTGGTTACTTACAGGAAGAGCCTTATAACTTGAGAGCTTTCCACCTTTATTTTGGGTTGGTGGCTCTCCATGGAGATGTTGACCCTCTCAGGGAGAGAAGATATGTCTTGAATCAATGCCTTATGAAGATCTTGGGTTTTCCTTCAGTGAGTTCTGTCTGCATCTGGAACATTCCATGGAATTGGGGTTTGCTTTTTGTCCTCTTTGTTTTATTTTTTGAGAATGAGCCTGTCTCCTTTGTGCCAAAATGATTATTCCCAAATTGTATCAGGAGATAGAGTACAGTTCATTAGAAAGAGAGGAAAATAATCATGTTTCTTTCCATTCTCATCACAGTTCTCGTCGACCTTGCTGGGGTACCCACCTCATTTCCCCACTCATCCCCCAGAGAGCGCCTTCTGCTTTGGTGGTCTGTGAAGTCCCTTTGAGGGTTGCCTGAGATTTGAGAATTTGGGACCCCATGCTCACTGATGGGGGCGCAGGAGGGGCCTCGTGGGAACTGGGTGTGCGGCACACCAGGGAAGGTTGATGGCGTGCCAGCCCGCGTGGGGCAGGAGGGCTGCCGGCCGGCCTTGCTGTCTGCAGGGTGCTGCGTGATGGGCGCCGTGCAGCTCGTGTCTGGGCCGTGGGCAACGTCCCCTCTGTTCCCTTGGCCGATGACATCTGCCGCATTTGGTGAGAATCTCTGAGGTTCTGGAGATGCGCAGGCCTCCATTTGCGGGACTCCGTGTGTGGCCGTCCTTCCTGGGCGGGCCTTCCGGCTGCGCTGTAGTGTCCCCAGCCCCGCTTCCTGCCCCCTCACGTGCGGTGGCTGCGGCCCCTTTTGGGAGAGGGCAGTGCCTGCCTGTGCACGGGGCCTGCCGCTCCTGCTGCCCACAGCACGCGTAGAGGCCTCTCCCACTCATCCCAGCTGCTCCTCCCTCAGAGTCTCCTCCTCACTGATGCCTTCCCTAACTTCCTGCTCGGAATAGCCTCCTCCTGCCTCCTCCTTGGCCCCCTTGTGCTGCTTTTTCTTGCTTTTATCACTGCATGTATTGGGTTATTGCATATCGTCAGTGATTTTCTGTGTAGATTGCAGTCCACTGGAGGTCACCCCTTCTCCCCAGAGCTCCGCACACTGCCTGGCAAACTGCAGCGGCTTGTAAGGCCAGTGAATGAGCTGTGATGGGGTGAATGAGTGAATGAGGTGTGTTGGGGTGAATGGGTGAATGAGCTGTGTTGGGGTGAATGAGTGAATGAGCTGTGATGGAGTGAATGACTGAATGAGCTCTGATGGCGTAAATGAGTGAATGAGCTGTGTTGGGGTGAATGACTGAATGAGCTGTGACGGGGTGAATGACTGAATGAGCTGTGACGGTGTAAATGAGTGAATGAGCTGTGATGGAGTGAATGACTGAATGAGCAGTGATGGCGTAAATGAGTGAATGAGCTGTGATGGGGTGAATGACTGAATGAGCTGTGATGGAGTGAATGACTGAATGAGCAGTGATGGCGTAAATGAGTGAATGAGCTGTGATGGGGTGAATGACTGAATGAGCTGTGACGCTGGCCCTCCTGACACCCTGCTGACATATGACAGGCTCTCTTTTTCCTCCCATTTTACAAACGAGGAAACCCAGCTAGGTAGGGGTGCTGCCAGATTGCTGAGACCAGTTCCCCCTCTCTTTAACCCAGCCTCCAGGGCTCCGGGTCGGTCCCAGCCAAGGGGCCAGGTTCTGAGCATTTGAGCGTCCCAGGCTGGCAGGGCCCAGGGACCCGACCCCCGATGCCTGTGGGCCCTTGTTCCCACGTCACAGTTGAACCGAGACGGACAGCAGCACTCCTGACGGGGACACCGGGCCTTTTCCCTATCCAGGAAGCCTGGGCAGAAGCTGAGAGACTCAGTCTCACTGGAGGACATGGGAGCAGGATTCTGCTAAAATAATGCCTTGTTTATCTCGTCTGCTGATGGAAGTTATAAGTCATTAGCTCCCCTTAGGTGCACTTGAGGCTTCTGGATAAATCTCAGGAGCTCATCCTGCACCCGAGATGTTTGCATTTCTAGGCCAGGGAAAGGCTGACGACACTGAGTCAGGAAGACGCGCAGCCCACTGGAAGCCACTATGTAGGTCCTTCATTAGTGCACACATCAGCCCGATTTTTCCAGTGAATGAATTTCAATTATGTCTCAGGTGAAAAAAAATAAGTTCCTGTGTGGCAGGAGACCAGGGTGCTGGCAGCTCTGTCTGGCTGTCACTTTAGGAGTTTCCTGGTCCGGAAGTGCCCCAGCTCCATTGAAAACCCATTTGGTCAGAGATGGAGCAAACACGCGGGTAACTCCGGATCGGGCCTCTGCGAGGGCAGCGGGTTTGACTGAGGGAAGGATTGCCACCATCTCACACAGTGTGCGGAAATATTCTGTGGGTGTTTGGTGGCGTCTCAGATGAGTCTTGCTTTCTAGTTACAGATAGATGGAGTCTAATTTTTCACTCTTGAAATAATAGCAATAGCTAATCTTCCTTTTAAGCAATTGTACCTTAGTAAAATTTATACCCCCTTTAAGCAGCAATTCCCCATTTCTCCTTCCCCCAGACCCTGGTAGCTTCTAATCTCCTTTCCATCTCTGTGAATTTGTCAGTTTTTCTGACAAATTCTCATTTCTCATTTTGTGTCTGGCTTACTGGCTTATTCCACCCTGGATGGTGGCTTCAAGTTCATCCACGCAGTCGCATGAAGCAGCACTGCATTTCTTCTTATCGCTGAGGCATATTCCATATTTCCCCGTTTATCTGCTGGTGGAGCTGAGCTGGTGTTCACTGCAGGCCACGGTGTGCCAGGCCCGTGTGCAAGCTTTGTGCGTGAGCCCTGGGGCCAGTGCAGCTGCCCCCCCTCAGAGAGGGGGGTAGTTTGCCCAGTCACCCAGGGATGGGGGCACATGTCACCCCAGATACCTTCATGCGAAGCCACCTTCCTTAGGATGCCTCTTAGGATTCAGACATGAGTTGTGGATTTCCACTCAGGTCAGATATGCCTTGAAGACCGAAAAAGAGGCGCTTTTCCCATTATTTTCCAGTCCAGATGGGACCATGGGGGCAGGGTCCTGGGGGTGCTGCCGTGTGCACCAGCCGGCGGTGACACAGCCAGGTGGGTTCCGGCGGGGCCGCTGCTCGCACAGCCTTGGAAAGGTGCGTGTGCCCCCGCGGAGCTCCCGGCAGCTTTGAAATCGCCTGCCTCCCTGGACCGCCGGGCTAGGGGCGCACGGGGACGTGCCTGGGCTGCTGCGAGCTGGGGGTTAAGGATTGGACCTTGAGATCGGTTTTCAACAGAACAGATTCCCCCCAGTGGAGAGGGCACAGTTGTCTGCCCAGGGCATGTGGTCACATTTGCAGCAAATCGTGCAGCTTGCGGGGGCGGGTGACGGAGCTGAGAGCTGAGAGCCGCTCGCTCCTGGCCGCTCCGCGTGAGCTCCGTCCTCTTTGGATTTGGAGGTGCCTAGACATCAGAGCTGAGGGGGTTCCCCTTGTCGGGTTTAAGTGCTTTTCTTTCTTTCTTTCGTGTCTCCCACCCCTTCCTTGCAGTACACGCTCAACGGCAAGAAGGTGGAAGTGGCTGTGAAGCAGATCATCGCGGGGAAGAATGTAGAGCACCGAGGCACCTTCTCCAACCCCGAGACCCTGGATTTGTTCCGGAACATCCCCGAGCTCCAGGACTTCTGAACCGGACTGGCTCGCGTGCCTTTTCGCCACGTGCGTCTGTACTGGAAATTCTGTGTGTTCAAGAAATTACTCAGACAACAATGGCTCCTTTGCATTGGGCTCCACAAAGGAAATTCGCACCCAGTGCTCTCTGGTGGGGTGAGAAGCAGTTCTGGTTCCTGGTTGAGTCTGGTGGGTGACTGGTCTTGCACAGGCATTTGCAGGGTCTGTGCAATGCCCCCCTAAGCGTGCGTGCGTGTGTGTGGGTGTGTACTTCAGTACGGGGCTCCATCCGAGAAGCTGTCTTGCTTCAACTTCCTAATCCTCGCGTTCCCTCTTGGGGTCAAGTGTCTTTCTATTGGTCTCAGGCTCCCGCGGCTCCCCTCAGTGCTGTCCTTCAGTTGTTGAGCTTTACCTGTTACGGGAGACACCCGGTGTGCCTGGAGGCCGTCTCTGTCTACCCTTGTGTCATGCGTGTGCAGAGCACAGGCTCCGTGCCCCGGTACGGCCAGGCCCCGCGAGCCAGCAGGATGTTCCCTCCGAACAGCGCCGGCATTCCACTCTCTAATACGAGCTCTTTATTTTATGGACTTTAAACGGTTTCAAAAATGTTAATGTTAATTAAATGTCTGGTCAGCGTGGGTGTTTTCAGAACTGGCTGTCCACCTGGCAGGGGCTGTTTCCTCGGGGTGGGGGTGGTGTGTGTGACAGATGTGCTCCCCGCTAAGCTGCGCGCCGGCCAGCCTGTCGCATGGATCCTTCCGGATGGCGGCTCCCAGCCTGGGGACGGAGCTGCCTGGGCCTCCTTCAGCACGGCCGTCACTGTGCTTCCTCCACGGGGTCGCCCTTGGACTTTTAATACGAAGATTGCTTTGTTAGCCCTTATAAGTCAAATCCCGTGTCTCAATAGCTCAGCGGTTGTTACGTACTTTGCAGTTCAGCCTATCAACAAATTTCCGTAATCCCATGTTCATTTTGTATTTCTTAAAACTGAAGCCCATTTGAATCCCTTTTTTTCTGGATTACAAAATGTTGGAGGAAGTGCTATAAGGAATGTAATGGAATAAATCTACATATGTGTATGTACGCCCCACACCCCCTTGTTTGTGTGCAGCCGCCCTGGGCGTCTTCTCTGAAGGAGGCGACTATGGCCGTCTGTGCAGGGAGCTCACGCGCGGCTGAGAGCTGTGCCCTAGAGCAAGGTTTGGTCTGCCTGGTTGGGGCCTTACCTGGGCCGGTCGCGGTCCCTGTGGCCACTGGACCACGGGCACCTCTCAGCTGAAGCCAGCACCCCAATGGGGGGGTCGACATGCTCACCTGGGGTCTCCGCCACCCTGGGGCCCCCCTGGCTCAGAGTGGGCAGCTCTTCCCTGTCGCAGGGGCTGGCTGGGTCTCGGGCCCCAGCGTCCAGGCTTATTGTTGCTGTCCCTGCAGGGCTGACGGGTGTCCGGGGGGTCAGCAGTGCTCTCAGCCCTGTGTTCCTGTGCCTTACTGTCTCCCATGTGTGACTTTTGTCTTCTTGGTCTCTGGGTGGCTGCTCCACCTCTCGCCTGGCATCTTGTCCCAGGCAGGAAGGGGGCGAGATAACACGAGGGTCGGCTGACAGCAGAAGGCCTCGTTAGTGGGAAAACCCAGCTCCCCAACGCCCCGGCAGGTTCATGTCTCCTTCTCTCTGGGGGGAGGAGGGTCTGGCGCTGCTGTCTTCATGAGGCCGGATCGTTACCTTGTGTGTTCGTCTCCTGTCACCGCGGGGACAGCCTAGCTCACAGTGGGCCGCTTCCATCAGCACAAACCGGATCATCCTGCCGCCTGGGAGGCGGTTCTCTTCAGGGCCATGTACCTGCTGCAGGTCCCAGGGCAGAATCCGTCCCCTTCTCCAGCCTTTGGAGGCCGCCTGTGCTCCTTGGCCCGTGGCCCCTTCCACCAGCGTCACAGCCAGCCCCAGCTGTTGGGCCACCTCAGGCCGCACGACTGTGACCCTGGCCCTCCTGCCTTCTGCTCACTGGTGCCGACCCCGTGATGACATCACATCTTCCCGCATAACCCCCCCTCAAGATCCTTAACATAGTCAGGGCTGCAAAGTCCCTTTCCCAGAAAGTCACGCGTTCGCAGTTTCTGGGGAGCAGGCTGTGGCCATCTCTGGGGACCGCCATCCTGCCTGCCACACCTGCACATGCACCTGGGTCCCGGAGGTGTGAGAACAGCAGGGGCAGGCACCTGCAGCGGGAGCCCCAAGCGGGGGAGCTGCTGCCTGCCACCGGGGTGGGTGCTTCCGGTCCCCGAGCCCCCCGGGGGACGGGAATGCCACCACCCGCAAGACCCTGGCCCCCTGCGCCGTGCCCAAAGACTCACTTCCTCTCGCCGTGGGCTACACTGGGGGAGCCATTAAGGCTAATCACCGTGCCCTTTCCTTCCGGCAAGATATCACTGCTGATTGAGCACACGTGTCCTTATTAATAAGCCACGCTGGACAGCTTCATTAACGAGCGACAGATGGCTCGGAACAACATACACTTGCGCACATGCTGTGCAGTGCCGTCCTCGGCCATGCCCTGGCCGGGTGGGCATCTCCCCCCGGCACCCCACTGCCCGCCAGCCAGCTGCCCACTCATGCCCGGGGAGGCCACAGGTTGCGGCAGGACTCTGGGCCTTGTGCAGCCTTCAGGCCCTTCTCGCCTCCCTCGGTCCCACCAGGCACGTGTTGGGAGCTATGCTGTGTGTGACAAGTGCCCGCCAGGCATCTGCGTTCCTGCTCAGCCCCAACCCCCCGGGGCCCCAACCCCCTGGTCCTCCCAGGGGCCCTTTCCTCCCACCTGCAGGACCTCCCTGGCAGCTGAGGGCTTCTTCCCGTTCTCCCCACGCCTGGGCTCCCTTCTGGCCTGGGCAGCCTCTGCTAAGGGGACCTCGAGTCCTGGGAGCCCTGGCTGCTCAGTGCAGGTGCCTGCTCTCTGCTCCAGCCTCCATTCGGTTGACTCCCTGGGTTCTGGGCCCTCGAAGACCAGCCCAGGTCTGCTCACTCCTCAGTGTTCAAGCATCTAGCAGAGGACTTAAGGAAAGCTGTCCCCAACCTCCTGCCCTACCCTGTCACCGTCTCAAGAAGCCTGTCCCGAGGGCAAGGCTCTCTTAGGGAACGGAGCGCCGTTTGAGGACCAAGCCACGTCCCCTGGGCTCCAGCCTTCAGAGGGAGCGCCCCCCGCAGGTATATGGGGGCCGGGCCACTGCTGCACAGAGACCCCAAGCCCAGCGGCTCAGTGACTCAGCTTTGCTTCACAGGGCCATCTTGGGCCCCAGGTTTCTTTCTGTGGCTCACCGTCCCCTGGTGAGGGGGTCTCGTGCGTGGGGCTGAGGTCGTCTCACCACGTTTACTCTCAGCCCCGTGGGAACGGGTCACAGAAGAAGTGGCCCCATGCATTCCACTCATATCCGTAGACCAGACCCTCACCATGAGGTCGCACCTCGCCGGAGGTGCCCCGCCGTGTGCCAACCAAAGCTCCGGCAATGGGTGGAGATGGTTCTAGCAAAGGGACGAAGTGGAGGGTGGGTGTGGGGAGACTGGCATCCCCCCAGCCCCTCATGACCGACCCCTCCGTCACCAAGCACTAGCCAGCAGGCTTGCTTCGCCTCTGAGTTTGATGTTGTGGGTTTGAATTGTGTCCCCCAAAACTCATGCTCAATTCCTAACCCTGGTACCTGTTTGTTTGGAAGTAGGGTCTTTGCTGACATTTTCAGGTAAGGTGGGACCATCCAGGGTTGGCAGGGGGTGTTCTTATCAGAGGGGAGACACAGCCCAGGGGAGAAGGCCGTGGTAAGACAGAGGCAGAGATTGGAGTGATGGGTCTATGAGCCAAGGGATTCAAGGGTGGCCAACAACCCCCAGAAGCCAGAGAGGCCAGGAAGGATACCCCTACAGGTTTCGGGGAATGTGGTCCTACTGGCACCTCAGTTTTGAGCATCTGACCCCCCAAACTGCCAGACAATAAGTTTCTGTTACTCTAAGTGCCCAGTTAGTAGTGTACGGTTGTGGCAGCCCCAGGGAGATCAGGCAGTTGGGTGCTGACCTGCAGCCGGAGGGCTAACCTGAGAGTGAGAGGGGCCTTTAGAGGAGGTGCTGGCTTGTGTTTGCATCCCTGCCTGCCGAGCGGTAGATCATGAGGCTTGTGAGACAAACTTGGCAGTTTTTGCACCGCTCTGGCCGTTGGTGTGTGTGTGTGTGTGTGTGACCCCCCTCAAAGCCTGTCACCTGCAGGGAGCACAGGGCTGTGGACACGGGGGCATGTTGCTTCTGTCTCTCCCTAGGGGGAGGTGATGAAAGCCTGCTGTCCGCTCCCAGGCAGGACGCAAGGATGACCCCCGTCCTTGCTGAGCCCTGTCTCCTGGCAACTGCTTGTAGCCGCATGAACTCAGCATGAATCCTAAAAGTTTCTAGGTCCAACCAAGCGCCTTTTCTTGAGGGGTTCTGCAGAGCTGGAGGGCCAGGTACTAAGTTACTCATTCAGCTGACATGCTCAGTGCTTGTCACTGGGACCCATGGTCCTCAAGACAGTGTCCATCTTTCAGTGGGGACAGATGGTCAATAAGAAAACCACAGACCTCTTGATATTTGACAGGGAAGCATTCTTGAAGGATACACTTTAGACAGGATGCTGGGAGCAGGCAAGCCTGAAGCCTTGCCCTGAAAGGTCAGATGCACCATGTGAAGACTGGGGAGGTCAGCCAGCCAGGCAGAGGAAAGAGCACACACAAAGGTCCTGGGGCAGGAACGAGTTAATGAGCTAGAAGAACAAATGAGAGGCCGTCTTTTTTTTAGATTTATGATACATAACCATATACAAACACAAATATTCTTACCATATGATCATTCCCTTCTTGGTATATAATCAATAACTCACAATATCATCACATTATTGTATATTCATCATCATGATCATTTCTTAGAACATTTGCATCAATTCAGAAAAAGAAATAAAAAGGGAACAAAAAAATTCATACATACCATACCCCTTACCCCTCCCTTTCATTGATCACTAGCATTTCAATCGACTAAATTTATTTTAACATTTGTTCCCCCTATTATTTATTTATCTTTAATCCATATATTTTACTCATCTGTCGATAAGGTAGATAAAAGGAGCATCAGACACAAGGTTTTCACAATCACAGAGTCACATTGTGAAAGCTATATCATTATACAATCATCTTCAAGAAATGTGGCTACTGGAACACAGCTCTACATTTTCAGGCAGTTCCCTCCAGCCTGTGAGGCTGTTTTGAGAAGATAGAGGGCAAGGGAGCAGGTGGGAGAGGCCAGGCCGCCAGTGGTGGGAAATGGATTGTATTCCACGGGCAACTGGGAAGCTGCAGAGGGTTTTGAGCTTGGCAATGACAACATCTCGTGAGCATTTGCTCTTGGATGCCTTGGGAGGAGGAGCAGAGATGGCTTGGGTGCTGGGTGGGTGGAAGATGCCCTGCCATGTCCGCTCGCCAGCCTTCCCTTTCTTCTCTCTCTCTTTTACCATAAACGCAAATGGCGACTGTGCACAAAGTAGGAAATTAGTTCTGGTTCATCACATAAATAGGTGTTGAACACACAACAGAGAGGATTATGAGCAGGACTCATTAGGCCCAGGGAGCCTGCCTGGCTTTGATGGACAGCGGTTCTTTCTCCCCAAGCGTGTTTGCCTTTTACGTGGGCCTAAACGATTTCGAAAGGCCTCCTGCCATTTTGTCCCCAAACTTTCAGCACCATCATAAGCACATAAAGTCTGTTAAGAAGGTGTTTAAAATGTGTTCCAAGCTGAACGCAGGCTCTCTTGTCATGGTTTTCGTGCTGGGGAACGCTCTCGGCCATCCCCAAAGTCAGCAGATGGTCTGATAAGCTCATTAGCTGACCTCTGGGGGAGAAACAGCTGTTGGTCAATCCACTGTACTCTAGAACAACTTCCAAACTTTTTCATCTTGGGACTCCCTCCCGTTCTTCCTCCTACTTTTTTCTTTCCCTGTTGCAAAGAGCTAAGCCGCGAGTCTAGTGGGGTTTTTGGGAGACGGAAAGGAGTGATCCTGTGGTCTTCCACTTTGAGGGCTGCCCATGTCCCGGTTTTCATTCTCTGGGTCCAGAGTGTATCCACTTCACCATTCCTGCTCATCAGTTACCTGCTGGGTGATTCTTTTTGGTGTCTGCTTCCTCTTTTCAGTCACGACTCAGGATTCTCCTGGCTTAAACAAAAAAGGGTATTGTGGCTCGCATTTCTGAAAACTTTAAGTCCAGCGTCAGGCATGGCTGGATCCAGGGGCTGCAACGATGTCATCACTATCTTCTCTCCATTTTGGCTCTGTTCTCCATGTTGACTGCATTCTCAGAAGCCTCTGCAGCCTTCAGTCTTCACCATGTCGAGCAGGGCAGAAAGATTTTTGCCAGTAGTTCCAACACAGGTTTCTGTGTCGAATGCCATTGGATGGTTTGGATTACCTGAACCAACGACTGGCTGGGAGGAGATAATTTTTGGTGGGCCAGGCCTGGGTCACAGTTCCCCACTTGAAACTTCTAGAGGCCCATGTGGAATCAGCCCCAGGCAGTAGCAGGGACTGAGGGTAAGGAGAGGTGGGTCCTGGGGAAGCCTGTGGTTTTCCTTTAAGAAACTGGAGGTAAGAACCAGCCTCTCCATTCCTTTTCATCTTTTCACAGATGCCCATCCTTTCCTTTCTTCCCTTGCTCCTTGCTTCTTCCTTTCTCTATTTGTTTTCTTTCCTCTGTCTCTGCTATGTTCCCTGCCTCATCCCCCAGCATAACAGAGTCTCAGGTTGCTCAGAAAACAAGCTCTGTCCTAGAGACTATTGTTAGCATGAATTTCCATATTTGGAAAACGGGGAAGAAATGTGCACTGTTTTTCCATAATGCCGACCCTGGAGAATAAAGCTCTTAAATCGTATTTTTGCTTTAACAAGTTGGCAAGACTCTGGATTCACATTCAACTGCCACCCCCCACCCCCAGCCTGAGCCTGCACACTGCCCTCAGACTGGGCCAGGGACCCGTGGCAAGGGGTGCCGCCCAAGGGACAGCTCCCCTGTCCTACCCTGTGGGCCTGCAGCTGTTCCTGCCACCTCCCTGCAGCCCCAGGCTCTGTCCCTCCTCACCCTGCCCCTTCCTCCACTCTAGTT
>PVIY010053096.1:0-14865 GCA_004026745.1 Myrmecophaga tridactyla | reverse complement strand
GGGAGCAAATACCCTTTAGCTCTACCTAAAATTCTGAGCTCTTAAATGATTGTTTCTCCATCTGCATTAATGCAAAGTATCCCTTGATAATGAGATATGGCTTAAGTAAAAGGAATTGCACCCACTGCTATGGAAATACAGTACACACCTAAAGTTCCTGTGAATAAACTCCTTCAAAAGCCTTTCAATTTCTGTTTCTATGCAAACCCATCTTGGCGATGCCTTTCACTCTTGCCCTGGGAGACTGACTCCTGGGAGGAATATCTGGAATCTCAGCCTTTGGTGTTAAGTACACGTAATAAATGATAAGGGGATTTCAGGAGGTTCCCTTTGTCTTAAAAGAATAAAGTATAATTGTATGATAGGGAACTGATATATTGCTTTATTATTGCTTTATTATAACTCTTGGGACCACAAGGCAAGCCAGCCTGAAGAGGAAGCAGAAATGAACACCAGTGATGCAGCAGACATGCAGCAGAAGGTGAGACTCTGCCTGAAGCCTGATACACCTCTCACCATTTAAGTCTCATGAGCTGATAAATCTCCTTTTCCTAAGTTGGGTCATCCATCGCTTGTCATGGAAAGCATGTTAACTCATGCACCTGGATACTATCTCTTTAAAGCTTTCATTCAGTTATACTCACTAAACTTTGAGTAATTGGTTGAGTAAGTGACTTTTAATTTATATCTCCACAAATTCTGTCTATGCCAATAAGAAATTCTATCAATCACACAAGTACAATGTGTCAAACAGTCATTTTGACATATTTTACTTGGATGAGATTTTAATGAATTTAGTAAATGTACTGATAAAGCACAGAAGTAGAAAATCACGTTTTATTATTATTATTTTGGTTAATATAATTCCTGACCACAAGCCCAGCAAAAGGCCAAAAGAATGAACAGATGATTATTGTAAAAAAATATATATAAAACAATGATGATTTTGTGAGAACATGTTAGATTACCAGTAAATAAAGATTTGATTAAATGTGTATTTAACTATGATATAGGGACTGGGCATCATTGTAGCTAGCAGACTGGGCATAAAATAGTACACATTTTCTTCAGTAGAATTGAAAAGCCTGATACAAACTACCAAGAAATACATTTTTGTTTCTTTTATTTTACTTTTACAAATTTTTCCTAAGGAAATAATTGGTAAATGAAAAGATATGTAAAATCTGTTAACATAATTGTTATTTTTAGATAGCGGAAATTATAAATAACAAATATCAAAATTTAGAGTTAATTTAAACAAACATGTAATAGAATGTAATCATTTAAAAAACTGAAAATGTTCATTATACATATGGGGCATAGCATCTAATACTGAGAGTAGAGAGACATGAACCTGGGAGATTAGCAGAATCTAGCAGAAGAGGGCTTTGTAAGCTTTCCATGGAGGTAGGACTATTTTATGGTCCTATTTTATTTATTTACTCCATTGTGGGGAGTAAATCAAAAGACTGAAATGATCAGATGCACATTTTTTTTTCGACTCATTCTAGCCACAGGCATGAGAATGAGATGAAGACTATAGGTTTGTCCATGGACAAAGCTGTCAGGAAAAAAAGTATCATCCCATTTTAAAATGATATTTTAAAATCCATTCAACATTTATAAACAATTATTTGTTGAGTGTATATTTTATGTCAGACACAGTGAGGATACTGAGATAAAAAACATACGACCTCCTTTGTCAAAATGTGTGTTTGAGTGAAGTATTTAATTTATTTCAACTGTTCCTATAAATCTCAAGGTAAAAAGTCATTGAAGTGCAGGTGTACTAAAATATTTTAGGAATTGCCTTGAATTCTTTGCAGTTATTTCTGGACAGATTTTATTGTAACATTTTTTAATGCTCTGAACAATGATCTGCTGCATGATATGCAAACCGTAACAACTTGGTATGTATGAAAATAATTGGGTGCTGTAATCCTCGGAAGTTTTCCCCACAGTAATTTCATATGTTTATAGATAAATAACTGCTGCATTAGACTTGACTAATAATGGAGTGTTGTAGTAGGATGCGGTTAGATTGGTTCTAAAATGTATCTTTTGGGTTTCAGCAGAAATGAATTATGTAGATGGAAAAGCTTTAATAAAGAAAGAAAGAAAGACAAAGATCTCCACCCGAATAGCCACAATGTGGAAATGCTGTTCTTATCTCATGAGCCTAGACTCTTCTTTACTCCATTAAAGAATAGTTTTCATCTCTTCCACTCTTCCTGTGTGGTGCAATTATCCTTTAGATGTTGTAAGTAGACAAGTAGAGAAGCAGCAGCAGCAGCAGAGATGGAAGTGATAAATGCATGACCAGTGAAAGCGAGTACTTCTAGTGGGAAGTGTGGCCAGTTCTGATTCTCCTTTACCTGTGGAAACAAACTGCTCATTTGAGCTTGTGATGTATTTCCTTACCATTCAAAGTACTTCTGCTTATTATTTCTTTCACTCTGGAGCATATTTGATTCATTTCTAGATGGCAATTTAAAAACCTCCTGCATGGACGTGCCAAGAAAAGTCCTGAAATTTTATCAAAACTTTCTACACACAGCATTGATAACAATTTGATTTCTTGTGAATGCATCTGATTTTCACTCCTAGCAAAAGGAAGATGAAAATTCATTATATCACCCTTGCTTGGGTTTCTAGAAGGCTGATGATTCTCAGCATTCATAAGATTGGTAGATATTTTCAAAATTGAGTCTTAACATTGAGACTGTTTGAGAACAAGAGACCTGCTCTATAAGAAATATTAAAGGAACACTACAGGCACATAGAAAAAGACAGGAGAGGGAGGTTTTGGGAAGAGTGTAGATAAAGGTATCAGTAAGGGTACCGAATAAAGTCATGACGCATGAACAACGTGGGTGAACCTTTAAGGTACTATATTGAGTGAAATTAGTCAGAAACAAAGGGACACCATATTGTATGGTCTCACTAATATGAACTAACACTAATGAGTGAATTTTAGAGATCAAGTTGAGAACACAGGTTATCAGGAGGTAGAAAGAGGGGAGAGATTGGGCATTGGATGCTGAAGGAGTACAGAGTGTTCAAGAAGATTGATTGTAAAGATCCAGAAATGGATAGCACTATACTATCTGGCGATAGCACAGTATTGTAAGTACAAAGAACAAAGATGAATGAGAGTATGGTTGAAAGAGGAAGCCTAGGTGCATTATGACACCAGAAGGAAAGACAGAGGATAAACACCAGGACTATATAACTTAATGAAACTACCATAGACAATGATGACTAAGTGTACAAATATAAGAATGTTTTTACATGAGGGAGAACAAGTGAATGTCAACACTGCAAGTTGTGAAAAATGGAATGGTGCTTGGAAAAATGCAAATTAGTGTCTATAGTTAACAGTAACATTGTAATATGCTTCCATTTAGTATAATAAAGGCAATATACCAAAGGTAAATGTTCAACAAGAGGGGAATACACAGGAGGGGTATGGAATTCTTGGTGATATTGCTTCCCCATTTTATTTTATTTTTAAATTTTTATTCTTCATTTTCCCCCTGTTCTTTCTTTGCAGAAGCAATGAAAAAGTTCTCATCTAAGTGATGGTGGTGAATGCATAACTATGTGATTATACCAGGAACAATTGATTACTTAGGATGAATTGTATGGTGTGTGAATGAAACTGTTTAAGAAATAAACAGAAGATACAAGTGCTGGAAAGACAGTGGAGATACAGATGTACCTATACAGATGTACCTATATTCTGCTAGGAGGGAACAAGAACAGTACAGCCCCTTTGGAGGGCAATGTGATGGTTCCACAGGAGGCTAAGTATAGGGTTGTCATATAATCCAGCAACTCAGTTATTGACAGTTATTGAGTGTATACTTGGATGAACTGAAAACAGAGACATGAATGGGCATTTGCACACTGGTGTTTATGGCCACAGTATTCACCATTTGTAATGGTGAATAAGGATACATTGACTTATGTACAGAAGGGCAAAATGTGATGTATACATACAATAGAATATTGAATGGCTGCAAGAATGAATGAAGTTGTGAGGCATGCAACTAGGTGAATGAATCTTCAGGACATTATGTTGAGTGATAAAAGCCAGAAGGGAAAAGACAAAGAAAATAATGCCTCACTAATATTGACTAACTATAATGTGCAAACTCTGAGAATCGAATTTGAGAGCATAGATTATCAGGAGAAAGCTTACTGTAAAAGTTCCTAGATTGTAAACTCTTAACAGCTGTCACATTTATTCTGAGTTGTAACTGTTATTTCTAATTTCTGAGATATGGAGCTCTTTGTGTAGAACTTGGTAGTTCCTCAGAACTTTGATTCTCTGTGTGTCACCTGAGACTCAGAGCTAGAGTTCTGCCTCTATGAAAGTCAGCATTCCCCAATACAGCAAATGTCAAAAATGCTAAAAAAGAGATGAGACTTCTGTTAGAGATATGAATGAAGCTGATCTGGTTAAGACTAAGGTAAATCAGACTAAAGGGAAAAGGATGATATTGACGATGTTTAGAACTTCAACTTCTGCATGAGACCAAAGGAAGAGATGGGTTTCTTGGTGCAAAATTTATATTTTCTGTAGCATGCTATATGATTTATTTTCACCATAATTGCAAGGAAACTTGACCAGGGAATGAGATCTTCTTGGTTTGTACAGGTTAGTTTGGTGCCCAAAAACATCCCAGCGTCATCTGGAAAGAAAGTAAAAAAGTATTTGCAAAGTCACCTTGAGGGAAAAATGTGGAAATATTAAACTTCTCACCTGGGGAAGTCCTGATATTCTCACACTCATTGGGGATTGCCAAGTTGATGAGCCAGGCCCTCAATTCTGGGCTTGCCCTTATGAAACTTATTCCTGCAGAGAAGCTAAGCCTACTTATGTAAGGGAAACCCCCAGAGATTCTCTTTTGTTGGTCAGATGTGGTCTCTCTCTCTATGCTAACTCTATAAGTAAATATTGTCCTGTCCCCTACATGAGATGTGACTCCTGGGGATGAGCTTGGACCCAGCATCACGGGATTGAGAAGGACTTCTTGACCAAAAGGGGGACCAGAAATGAAACAAAATAAATTTTAGTGGATGAGAGATTTAAAATAGAGTTGAGAGGTCATTAAAGAGGTTATTCTTGCACATTATATAGATATCTCTTCTTGGTTTCTAGTGTATACGAACAGCTAGAAGGAAATACCTGAAACTGTTGAACTGTAATCCAGTGGCCTTGATTCTTAAAGATGAATGAATAACTATATAGCTTTCACAGTGTGACCATGTGTTTGTGAAAACTTCATGACTGGCACTCCCTTTAACCAGTGTATGGACAGATGAGTAAGAAAACAAAGGCAATAAATAAATAAATAACAGGGGTTGATAGGAGATATGGGGGGTTTGGGGTGCTCTTGTTTTATTTTTTGAAGTAATGAAAATGTTCTTAAATTGATTGTGGTGACAAATGCACAACTATATGATGAAGCTATGAGTCATTGATTGTATACTCTGGATGATTACATAGGATGCGAATGTAGTTCAATAAAACTGCATTAAAATTGAGCCTTAGGCCTTAAAAACAGACTTCCTTGGTGCTCCTTTCCTTGTGTCAGTAGTTCAGTTTTCCAGGGATTAGAAATTGCCTGGCTGTTAACATCCTACTTGAGGTTCAGGATCCATCTCAGGGGATATGCATGACAGTGAATTCAACTAAAAATGGGTATCACTTGCTCAGGAGTAAGTCCACGGTGAATGTGAATTTGACCATCATAAAGTGGGCAAAAGTTCTGTACTTTAGGAGGAAGTTGTGCAATATTAATCCCATTAGTTAACTTGGAAACCTAAAAGCTGATTATGATGTTCCAAGGCAGTATGACTTCTGCTGACATTAAAACACGCCCTTGGGGAAATACGATGTGTCTCAAGAGTTCAAACTCAGGCCATAAGAACATTAATTTCATGTATTTTTATAGAGGTTGTAGGGTCAGGAATTGGTCAGGATGATTCAGAATGGGGAGTACATGAATATATCTCCTACATACAAAATGACATCATGTTATCCAATCTTTGGGAATTGTGATGGAGAGGAAATTTCTGAAGCTGAAGTGCTTAACCCAACAGATGAATGTTTGACTTCTCTGGGATAACATCTCACTTCAACACTTTCAGATATAAAATAAATTGAATAATAGTGAGTGCTGAAAGATAAACTTGGATTTGTTTTAAAATTTCTGGTCATAGACCATTTTTGACACTGATCCTTTAAATGAGGCCAGATCTTAAACAGAGAAACCCAAGGTGACCACTTACATCAAACTTCTGGATTGTCCATTTATCTTCAACTATGCATTAACAAACAGATATATCACCTGAGTCTTCTCCCTATTCCAGATCTCTTCTTACCTCTCATGACCTGGTTTTACCTTCTAATACCTTTCCTCCTTATTGAGACCCTCCTCTTCTCCCAAGCACACTCACTCCCAAATACTCATTGACCATCTGAGAAAATGTCTGCGTGCTGATGACCCAACCATAAAGAAACAGTTGCAAAGTTTATATCAATAGCTAAGTAGAAACATGAATAAAATAATTTGGGTGAATGATTTCTATTATGAAGGAAATAAAACAGGGCAATTGGCCAGAGTGACTCATGGGAGTGAACAAATGGTTTTACCATGTAGAGATAATGTGACATTCTTTTTCTTCTGTTCTTTTTCACTTAATCTTTTGTGTTTGGTTGGTTTTCATTGTGCTTACTACAGTCCGTCCTATATCTTACATATTCATGGAAGAGGTACTGATGAATATATGCAATCTGTCCACTAAATTAAGTTTTGATTTCCTCCCTAATTTTTGTAACCTCTTAGAATAGACATCGAAATAAAAAAAAAAGAATATGCTTTGCAATATATATGATGTTCACTGTTTGAAATACTGTTAAGCATGTTGTCATATTTTTTCCTACACAGCCCAAATAAAGAACAAATGACAAAAAAGCAATTTAAGACAAAAGGCTTATATTATGAACTATACTAAGACAGAGAAAATGTTTCTTAAATGGGATTAGCATTTGGGAGCATTATTGAGTTGATGCTTTTACTATCTAAAGCTCTACATCAATATCTGCTGGAGGGTGTAGATGTTCTACTCAAGAAGAAATTAGCACAGACATCAGAAAACATGGGACCGTAGCACAGAAGTGTAGAAACATAAAAGAACATTTAAGTTCTACAAAAACAATTCCTGCATTTTAAACAGGCATAAAATTTCTAATCTCCCACAACTTAAGAGTTATTTTCATTTGTTTTTTTTCATTGTATTTCATATACAGTAAGGCACATGGAGGCACAGGTAATAGTCAGCTATCTAGGGGGTCACTGAGAAAGCCCCAGCTCTGAGCTGTCATCCCAACCTGCCCATGGTCCCTCCAGGCCGTTACTTCTCAGCTTTCATCAAAACAGTAGTGAAAAGCCACAATTTTCCCAGAGGCCTGGCCGATGATAAGACGGTTTGGTTGCAGAGCTCCCACTCTGCTGACAGCCAGACAGCTTGCCTTCCATCCTGGCTCCACTACTTACTCCTGGGTGACTTTGAGTAAGTTACCTAAAAAGTCATGTATCAGTTTTTTCCTTGTATTAACGAAATAATCACAATACCTGATATCTGGGTGTTGAATCAATGTAATTAATGGATATAAAGGGCCTTGGAGAAGTGCTTGGCACTGAAAAACTTTCTATGTAAACTATGTATCCTTATCATAAGCACTTATTTGACCTTCACAGATCTTACTCTTGTTTTTTCCCTCAATTCGGTCAGTAATCAGTGGAGGGAAGTGCCTTGTTATTTGGAGAATAGACTAAACAAACTGAAAAATAAAACAGAAAAAGTAAAACTTAGGGATCAGGAAAAAAAAATGAAAGAATTTTAGTAGATCTGGGACCATGACAGTGTGCGGTCTGAGTTTTGACCTTGGCAGCATGGAGTGTTCTATGGTATAGAAAATGCTGAGCATAATTTGGGTGGTAAATATACAGACTAAATCTTCAATCTCGGTTCAGAATGGCTTGGAATGAACTTAATTCATACACTGGTATGGACTGTTTCAAAGCAGCTTACTCTACATTTCAGTTAATTGGGGGATATTTAAGTTGGGCCTGCTTGGCTGGGGAATGGAATGACATTTTGATCCACTGATCAAAATATACCCAAACCAAAGTTGGTGGAATGGAAGCATATTTTTCTTGTCCTGTCCTTTTGTTTCAAGGCTTCTCCTTTTATCCACGTGGCATTTGTTTAAAATCTTAAACCAAGTGAAGTACAATGCTAGGTGTCAGACATACCCCCGCATTGTTGGTGCACTGGGGAAGTAGCTTTAGAGTCCATCAGCAGAAAGGACTGGAAAGCCTCACTTGAAGGATGTCTTCCCGAGAGAAGAGAGATTCAGGCAGACAGTGGGCTGTACAGGCATACCAGCTTTAATGTTGCATATTTATTCCTGAATAGTCTTGCAATCCGCAAAATCAAGCAGTAAAAATAGCATGGCTTAAGAGAAATATAGAGTTGGGGTAGTCATCTCAAAAAATACAAGCTTTACACCCAAATTGTTAAGAAAAAGAAGAACAATCTCAATAAAATATGGAGTGAAATCTTCCTTGGACTTTACTTAGCATGCATTTTGGAGCCTTAGACCAGCCTGTCCTCCAACAATTTCCTCCTGGAGAGCATTTGCCTTTAAAAGGAACAGATTCAACAAAGCTGAAAATAAATGCTGTCTCACTCTCTTTTCTCTCTCTCTCTGTCTCTCTGCCTCAGTCTGTCTTTCTGTCTCTGTCTCTGTCTCAGTCTCTCTCTCGCACACATACTCAAAACATGCATATATACACACACACACACACACACACACACACACACAGAGAGAGAGAGAGAGAGAGAGAGAGAGAGAGAGAGAGAGAGAGAGAGAACATCTTTGTAAGTTTGTCATCTGCAATCATAATTTCCCCAAGTAAGTTGACACAATGGAAGTTGCAGAAGTTCTTGAAGCTACTAAACCAGACTCTACTTGAACTTAGAAAGACACTTCTGTAAGAGTTCCAGTTCTTTCAGGTTTCTAATAAAGGTCTTCATTTATTGCTGATATTCATTCTTTAATTCTGAAAATGCTTTCCCTTGATCACTTCAAACCAATATTTTGGGAAAATCAGGTATGAACCCACACAACTTTCACAATACAGGTACCTCTTTTACCCTTGATCCAATCACCTATGAGTTAATTTAGTTTTAAAGAAACACACTCTGCAGCATAACAGACTATATTTTTAGGAGAATGATGATTTTGTATAACGAGAAACAGAATGTTGGCTTTGCACGATTGTCACAGAGCCACACATTTCATGGACACCTGGCTGAGTCCTGTGGAAACAGGATCAAATAAGTAAAAATGGAAGAGATTTTGACTAAAATCCCTTTAAATATTCAGACTAATAGGTATGCCTTAGTACCAGTTCACCAAAATACTAAAGGAACATGAGAGACTTTTCTGTTACGTTTGGATGGAACATGGCAAGGCTTTGACAAAGTGAAACAGACACAAGAGAAGTGCCCTCAGCTGAGATGTGGAAGTCCACAGGAGGCCGTGGTTCCGCTGTGATGATGGCTGGGCTGGACCGTCTGAGGCTTCAGGAAATCGGGCTCTCGTCAGCACTCATCATCTGAGAATGGTTGGTTGGAGCAAGAAGAGAAGCAATAGGGCGTGAGAATTCACAAGTGGAAACTATAGTCAGGGAAGTACAGACCAGTATCGTTTATTGTTTAATAGTTTTCTGATTCCTGCTGCTTCTTCCTACTTTAGGGGAAGAAGATTGTTTTGCCACAAGCAAAGAGCTCAAATTCTTTAATCACATATTCTCTCCCTAAAGAATATTCCCTCAGTCTGTATACCATGTCTATTGAGAAACCTCGAAAATATATAGAGAAAAATCTCTCAGAGCCTGAGAGAACCTGAGATGCTACCCCATGTGGGGAATTCAAAGTGGGTATCCTACTTTATTTTCACAGCTTCTGTCTATCCCCAAAGTCTAGCACTTGCCCAGAATACAATGCAGGCTTAAGAAATAATCATTAATTAGGTGAATAAATATAGGTCATAACGTTATTTCTAAATTTACCCTTCAATTTCTCATTATTCACAATATATATACATGGAATTCTTAATTTAAACTATGGATGAATGTTTAAATGGGAATATAATTATGTATAATTTTAGTTAACTGAAGAGACCCTGTTGAGTGACTCACATACCCAGGAATGAAATATTCAAAAATAGGTTCTAAATTTGGAAAATTTGTGAATTAGATGTAGTTTGTCTTTGTATGTTTCCCCATCCTTCAGAAAGCAATAACAATTTTTTCTGACATCAGGAAAATATTTTGTATATGATGTGTCTTATGCTTGTCCTCTTTGACATTACTCTTAATTTGAACAAAATTAAAAGATAATTTATTATTAATTATGAGCTTAGAATTAAGAGCTAATTATTATGGCTCTATAATGTGTCCTACCAAATATAGGACACAAAATATTGATAAACTAAACCTTCGTAATATTACTTAATCCAGCTTTCACCACATGCCTTTAGTTGCCACTCTGAAAAAAAGGCAACAAGATATAATCAAATGTCAAAATACCTTCCCATAAATTATCAATAATAATGACACTTACTATAACCCAAGTTTTATAGAATGTTCTTTTTCTCATCAACAGTTCCAAAGGGTTTTATTGAACAATGTATTTATAATTAAATTCAGATTTATGCTATGCCTATATTGACAATAATTTGAAATGGCAATTGTGGGGCAACAAACCCCAGAAGAAAATAGAAATATGCCTGCCTTCCTCAGTATATTTGTACATTCATCAGTGTTTATCTTACATGGAATGCCTCTCATTTTACTATTTTTCTTCCAAGAAAGATATATGCTAAATAAAATTGCTCAGAAAATCCCTGTTCAGGAATGCCTATAGGAACAAACATTTCCCTGGAGAGGGGCAGAGTACAATCAGATATCTTCAGTTATTCTTTGTCTTGGTGTCAGGCTTTTATTTATAGTCTTTGAATTCTAAAACATAATTGTACAAGTTTGAAAATATTTTCTTAACATGAATGGTATCCAAATCTTCATCCCACAATTATTTCATGAACCTGGGACAGGCCCCCAAATACGTATTTGTGTTGTTTTCTAGTGTACACACTCCTTTTATGGAAACATTTTTTGCACTACTACCCACAAGACCTAAATTATGCCTCTTCAAAAAATATCACTGTGACAAAAATTCACGCAAATAATTAAGTGACTGAGTTCATACACTGTGTTCAAAAACAGATAGTGAAAATTCATTTGATCTCTGATGGAGACAAAATGAAATAGATTTACAAAGCAAAGGGTGTGGGGGCTGTAAGATAAATCCAACAGAAAGAGTCTTGGAAACAGAAAGGCAACCTTTATCCACCACATGATTTTGGACAGACCCTGTCGTGCCTGTTCATATATTTAAACCATTTTGAAGATGTGTTTCTTGTTGTAAATATTGTCTAAGAATGAAAAGGAAAAATTAGTGGTTAGAGGAGCTGGGTACCTCTTTGACCATCTGTGTCATTTATTGTTATGTGTGACTCTTCCCATACCCAGCTTATATTTTTATAATTGGCCCTCTCATTTAAATACCAAATGATCAACTATGAATGCCAGCTTGGCTTGGATGAGAATTACAGGCATATGTACAGTACCTCGGGTTATTATTATCAGAACACTAGAAAATATGTTTGTGACTCTTGTATGTAGTTATACCCTGGATTCATTAAAGCTAGTAATAATGCGTCCTTTTATTCATGTCAGGCTTACTTCGGACCTAGTGGAGATGTGGCTCATTTACATTAAGTCATTCAGAACATCGATGACCTGCTGAAAGTTGTTTGGGAACAATTACAACTGAACTGGCAGATTCAGTAGCATAGTAGAACAGAAATGCTAAGCTGAGAAAGGAAAGCATGTTCAGCAGTTTTACGAGGTTAGTGGCAAGACTCATTAAAATATTTCCCTATTTTTCTTTCCATGCATAGAGACAGTTCCTTTGCAGCTGATGTCTAATGTGTTTATATTGTTTTATTTGGGAGATTTGGTGTCATAAATATTTGGCTTTAACAATGATCTGAGTGTAAGCGATAAAGTAAAACACACATCATCTAAACTGGTTATTGCATTTGCTTAGGAGCTGAAGCTGGTCAGAATAGAATGAGATAGCAAAGAGGTGTTTTTTTTTTCTTTTTTCTATTAGCTTAATCATCTAGAGTTGCCAATTTCAAAGCAATAGAGAATAAATTACTGATTATCCTCATAAGAGAGAGTACCCTATGATCCAGCCTATACTTGGACTTCTTTCTACTCTATATTTCTTTCTTGGAACATTGTTTCTCCTCAGATCTTACTTTTCCCTTCTGAACTGAGGTTTCCTCAAGGAGAACCTGCCTGGAAAGTCTCATTCAAATATCCTTTTGCCAAGCACCAACCCCCAGGGATGCCATGTGGTAGGTTCTATTTAGGGCATTTGCACCATCTATTTATTTAAATAATTAGTTATTTAATCCTTCCTCAATGTTTGTCTTGATCACAATTATATTCCTAACACTAGCTTGGAACTGGGCATAAGTTGGTTACTCAAAAATATTGTGAAATAAATAAAACCTTTGGAGAAAAAGTGCTTCTAAACAGCTGGGTTGAATTCAGGTGTGCTCTGGTGACACAAGTATATTAAACCCTCTTAAATTTGCACTAAGTAAATCACAGTTCTAGGCACTTAAATTATTTGAAGATTTCTACAAAACTGAGTCATGTTGCTGTGTTCACAATTATTTTGTTGTCTTGAACCAGGAAGGGATTTTCCTTTTTTAATCTGTCATGACTTACCTTTAACTTTTTCCTTATTGTAATTCAAGAAAGGTTCCTTGACTTCTTTTTATTCCTTAAAACAACAATAATAACAACAACAACATATGGGAGTTCAACTTCAGGTCCAATTTCTTCGAGATATTCTATTTTCTCATCAATGGCGGTATTGCTAGATTTCTCACCAACCCTCACATCCATATCATCACCCACAATATGTTCCATTCCACTGATCAACCTTTGATCACTCTTGTATTTGATTATTAGATAAATGATGATGCTGTTTGTGGTGGATTGAATTATGTAGCCTCTCAAAACACATGTTGTTAATCTTAATCTGTGTCTCTATGGGCTTGAACCCATGGTAAATAGGATCTTTTGAAGAAATTATTTTTAGTTAAGGTGTGGCCCAACTAAAAAGGATGGACCTCCATCCATATTACTGGAGGCTTTATAAAGAGAAGTCAGAGAAGGTTTTGAGAAGGAGCCAGAAGCAAGTGGATGGAAAATGGAGAAAGAGATGACCTTAGGCGGAAGGCAGAGAAGCAACTCAAGAAACCCCAAGGATTCCAACAAGCCAGCACCAAAGTGCTGTAGATTTAGGAGAGAAAGCATGGTCTTGAAAGTTGCCTTGATTTTGAACTTCTAGTTTCCAAAACCATGAGCCAATAAATTCCTGTAATTAAGTGGAACCAGTTTATGATATCTGCGATAGCGACTCTGGCAAACTAAGACATAATTGCTTATGAAATATATTTCTCTTTTAAATGTCACCTATCCATTCCTATTCTTATTGACTACATCTCACTAATATCAGAGATAACAATTATTTTTTTTAAAGTCCAGCTTATAAGTAAATAAGTAGATGACACAAACATGAAAAACAAGAGCTGAAAGAGAATCTACAGATCTGGATTCTTTTTCAACTGAGGAAGTGAAGGCCCAATGATATTTAATAAATTGCTCCAAAACACACAGCTAGTTGGTGAAAAATTCAGAGTTAAATTTTAGTCATCCCATTCTTTTCATTAAAATATTCCTCCAGTTGTCAATTATTACTTTAAGGAATCTGTCTGCTATCAACATATCATTTATTCTAATGAGACATTGATATAAAAACTAGGCAAATTCCTATAAATTTCCAGAAATGTGCCTCCCTCTTTTGTGTTTTATGATTTGCACATGATATTTTGAATGTCTTTTCTATTGCATAGATCTAAAGCTTTCTTATTAATCCTACAAAACCATACTCCATTGTGACAGGTTTTCTGAGAAGTCTCTTGAACCTCTGTCTTCCATGTAGAGTGTTAACACCATTTAGTATATACTTTACAAACACTTTCTACATCAAGATACTACTTATAAGTTATTTTATATAATATTGTAAACATTTGAAATGTGGTAATTTAAAGAAGTGTATGTGTGCTTCTACACATCAGAAGTACTGCTTGATCCAACATATCAACCCTCTTCAGTGGTGAGCACAAGAGTTAATGACAAAAAAAAAAGAAAAGGCATTAGTTGTGGAAAAGAATTGTGAAGCACCTCTATTCCTGTCTCCCTCTTGCCCCTTGAATTTGTCAGTGGAGATAGTTTTTTCCACATTTGAATATAAATTTGAGTTACATGATTCTACTGTTCTGTATTTTGTAATAAAACATGCTACATTCATTTTAAGTCACAGAATACACTCTCAGTTTAGTAATGCTTTTGCTCAATAATAATACAAACCCTAATGCTATTTTAACTTAAGGCTCTATCCCTTCCTGCAGCTGAACCTGCTGCAGGCAGGAAGTTGATTTCAGAAACATGAGATGTGGTCAGCATGTACTCTGCTTCTCTCATTAGGTCTCCACTCCTTCCAAATTTCTCTAGCCATGAATTCCAGGGGAAGGAGCAAGTGGGTGAGAGAAATGGAAAGTTCTTTCTTTCCCTT
>PVIY010053095.1:0-14858 GCA_004026745.1 Myrmecophaga tridactyla | reverse complement strand
TTTTTTCCGTCCCTTGATGCTGAATCTCAGCTCATTCCAGGATCTCTGTCCCACGTTGCCAGGAAGGTACACATCCCTGGGAGTCATGTCCCACGCAGAGAGGGGAAGGGTGGTGAGACTGCTCATCATGTTGGCTGGAGAGAGAGGCCACATCTGAGCAACAAAAGAGGCCCTCCTGGGGGTGACTCTTAGGCCTAAATTTTAAGTAGACTTGACCTATCCTTTGTGTTGTTAAGTTTCATATGAACAAGCCCCAAGACTGGGGTCTCCATTACATCTTGACTAACAAGGTGATATCTGTTGAATACATAAGAATAACCTCAAGGATAACCTCTCAACTCTGCTTGGAATCTCTCAGCCATTGACACTTTATTTTGTCTCATTTCACTCTTCCCCCTTTTGGTCGAGAAGATTTCCTCAGTCCCTTGGTGCTGAGTCCCAGCTCATTCTAGAATTTCTGCCCCACATTGCCAGGAAGGTCCACACCCCTGGGAGTCATGTCCCATGTAGACAGGGGGAGGGTGGTGAGTCTGCTTGTCATGTTGGCTGAGAGAGAGAGGCCACATCTGAGCAACAAAAGAAGTTCTCTTGGGGGTGACTCTTAGGCCTAATTGTAAGTAGGCTTAGCTTATCCTTTGCAGGGTTAAGTTTCTTATGAACAAACCCCAAGATTGGGGGCTCAGTCTATTGCTTTGGTTGTCCTCACTGCTTGTGAGACTATCAAGAATTCTCCACTTGGGGAAGTTGAATTTTCCCCCTTTCTCACCATTCCCCCAAGGGGACTTTGCAAATACTTTTTCACTCACTGTTCAAATCACTCTGGGATTTATCGAGGCATCATTCTGGACAAACCTACAAAATCCCATGCCCTACTCAAGGTTCCATATACTTATGGTGTTCAATTAAGCTGTCCACAAAAGTTATATTAGGAAATGCACTAGTCGAAATATTAATTTTGTACCAAATAAACATTTTTTGCTTTAGTCTCACATATAAGTTAAAGTTTTAAAATATGGATTACCATCTATTTTCAACACCCTGCAATATTGACATTCCTTTGTTCTTCCTCATGCAAAACATTTTTAAATTTACACATTTAGTAACGATCATTGTACGCT
The DNA here is from genome assembly GCA_004026745.1 of Myrmecophaga tridactyla. Taxonomy (NCBI): domain Eukaryota; kingdom Metazoa; phylum Chordata; class Mammalia; order Pilosa; family Myrmecophagidae; genus Myrmecophaga; species Myrmecophaga tridactyla. Next base: position 13,740 of record PVIY010053095.1, on the reverse strand, counting down.
CTAGACATTCCTAGAGTATACCATGTCAGTCTTTACCGTATATCTTTCCTTCTGATTTCATTTGGCGGCAAGGATTTTTAAGCCCAGTAACCATGGCCACCCCCAGGGCTTGGGGTGTGTGTGAGTGTCCTGGTGGTGAGGACAGGGCTGGGACTTAGGACTCTGATTTCTGGACCCACTGAAGCTAATGACCTGTCCTGTGGGTATCAGAAGCAGCCTCTTATTTTCCAGGACTCAGTTTCCCCACCTGCATTCTGAAGTGGTTTACGAGCTGATGTCTCAGGACTCCATGCCTGCTGGGCTGACTATTTCTACAGGCCTTTGGTTTAGTGGAGCTGCTGCGGGGAGCAGTGGGGCGGGGTGGACAAGCCACGGTGGCATCAGGTGGCACCAAAGGCTGTTCTGGGTCCCTGTAAATGCCCTGCAGGATGCAGAATTTCTAGGGACAAATAAATCTGTTTCATTCCAATATGCAGTAACCAGAGGTCACAAAATGGTGATCTGTGTTTGATTTCAGTCCCAGGTGGTACACGAGGAGAAAGTTAGGGGATTCTGCATACATAAATCCAGATTTCCAGCTTCTTATGAAAAATTGGAAGATTCAGTATCACATGTCTGGCCCTCGGTAGTAGACTAGGCCTCGCCACAGTCCCCACCACTCCCAACCTGCAGCTGTTTTTTTTTTGTTTGTTTGTTTTTTCATGGCATTTGATCTACTATTTTTTCTTAGGTTGAGAAAACTGCGCCTGTTTCAAAAGCCAGAAAACAAACTAGAGCAAGATGACCACATGCTTTTTCTACGCAGTGCGAGGCAAGGGGGTGGGGGGATGTGGACGGAAGTTGGGGAGATCCCCAGTTCAGCGTGTGGGTGAGCCCTGGGGGCAGGATGGATGAAGCAGGTTAGAGAGAAACTCAGGTTGCTCCAACCCCACTGGGCAGAAACCAGCCCCAACCTTTCCCATTAAATTCTCCCTAAGCCTGACATCCTGCACTGAGTTGAGGCTACTGGACAGAGAGGCTGGACAATCCACTGACCTTGCACAGCTGGGAGATGCCACCTCGGCTGAGGCAGAGCATGCTACCTGTCAGCCCCGTACCCTGTGTGGCCCCCTTAACCCTCCTGCCACCCCGGGGGGCAGGTACCATTCACTGAGCAGCCACTCGTCCATCTAACAGATCCCCCTGCTCTGGCCAGGCGCTGTTCTAAGCCAGGGGACAAAAGGCCCCTGCTGTCCTGGAACTTCTGTCCAGTGGATGTGTGATGCTTTGAGGGTCCTGAGCCTCTGGCCTGCATCTGAAAGGGTTGAGTGGGGAAGGGAGGCGGGGCAGGTGGCAGGGGTCTGTGGGGGGCCTACGAGCGGAGATCAGGCAGGTGTTGGCATATCTCAGCCCATATGCTGAGATAAAGGTCCAGGGGAGACATAGTTAAAGTGTCCTGGCATCTGCTCCTGGGTGGGGTGGAGGTCAGCTTCTGCGGGCAGGATCTGGGCGTGGGAGAGGTGGCGCCCTTGTTCCCAAGCCCGATGCCCGGTGGGGGCAGTGGCTGAGGCTGGGACGGCGGCCCAGAGCTGAGCCCCTCCCCTCTGGACCCCCTTGGCCTGGGTGCCCGGACTCCCACTTCCTGCCTTTGTCGGCGCCTCCCCCCGACTTCTCCGGGGAAAGAGGAGGCCAGAAATAACCCGCTACTGGTGGGGCAGCCGGGGCAGCGGGGCAGGGCAGGGGAGCCTGGGGGGAAAGCCCAGGTCCGGGCTGGCCCATGGCCGAAGCCGCTCTGCCTCTGCTTCTCACCTGCGGCCTGGGGGTAGACATATCCACTTGGGGTGATCGGGGTGTCGGAGGGTAGGCTTGGCACCCAGGCCTGGGTGGAAACCCCGCTCTTCTTGACGTGCCCTTGTGCGAGCAGCATGGCCTCCCTGAGCCTCAGTTTCATCCTCTGTGAAATGGGCAGGTTAGGGGGACGATTCATGACGCTAATGGAGCTGAGTCCCCAGTGCTGCGCTTCACACGGGCTCCATATGCATCAGCCACGTCACCAAGCAAAGGGCCACCTGGAAACGCCTTGCAGAGCGGGTGTATGTAGTTGGCGCTCAATCGTGGTCCTGCTTCTCGCTCCCACCCCAACTGCCCCCCACTTACTGGGTGCCAGGCACACGGCCTCCATCCCTATTGCAACCCCACGTGGTCGGAACTGTTGTCGTTCCCATTTTACAGATGTGAAAACTGAGACACAGAGAAGCTAAGTCGTTTGCCCACGTCTCACGGGCAGCAGCTGAGGTCAGGATCTCAGCTCCTGCACTCATGTCACCATGCACCCAGGCCTCTGGTCCACAAGCCACCCCTCCTGTGTCCACCTCCCTGGGCTCCGAGTGGGACTTCCAGAGACTGGTGCCCATGGGCCAGCTGCTTACTCCAGCCCTGTGCTCTGCCCGTGTGGCCCGTTTCCTTTAAATGGAGCTTTGGGGAGAAGATGCCTTCACCTGGTGGCTGACAAAGAGTTGGGGGGAAGGACCACCTGATACCTCCTTGGAATCCCAGAACTCCAGCTTCACAAGTCTCTGTTTGGGCCAGAGCAGCTGGTCTGGAGGCGGACATTGGGCTCAGGGCAGAGTGGGGCTGGGGAGAGGAGCTCTGCTCTTGCTGGCGTCACTCTCCAAGCACCTGGCAACCACGGGCTTTTCTGTTTCTAGGGATTTGCCTCTTCTGGACAATTCATATAAATGGATCCACACAGTATCTGGTCTTTGGTGTCTGGCTTCTTTCACTCAGCAAGTTTTCAAGGTTCATCCATGGTGTAACTTTATCAATACTTCATTCCTTTTTAGGCTGGTTAGCATTCCATTATGTGGCTAGACCACATTTCGTTTATCCATTCCTCAGTTTCTGCTTTTTGACTATGATAAATAATGGTGCTGTGAACATTTGTGTACATATTTTTATATGAACATGGGTTTTCAGTCCTTTGGGGGTACAGTTGTGGGGTCTTATGGTAGCTCTGTTCTGACCCTTTTGAGAAACCAGCCTGGTTTCCAGAGCAGCTGCACCATTTCACATCCCCACCCGCAGTGTCTGAGGGTTCCAGGCCCTGTGCTTTTCCCACACTTGCTGCTGTCTGGTTTTTGGTTACAGCCATCCTCGTGGAGACAAATGATGTGTGCATCTTTTCATGCGCTTATTGGCCTTTCGTCTCTCTTCCTTGGAGAAATGTCTGTATGAATCCTTTGTCTCTTTTAAAGCTGGGTTGTCTTTTTATTATTTAGCTGGGTATCTCCTTTATTTCCTTCACCACACTCCTCACTCTGAAAGAGTTTTCTAGTTTGTTTTATGTCTGTCCTCCCCCTTTAGTACCCAAGCCCCGAGGTCAGGGATCTCTCCTGCCCCGTTCACTGCTGTGTGGCCAGCAGCCATAGCACTGGCTCAGAGGTGATGTGTGCTGAATGGATGAATGAATCCATAGTGAGAAGAAGAGATTCATAGCTCACTCATTCATTCATTCACTCACTCACTCATTTGTTCGGTGGACAGGTGTCTGGGGCCTTGTGCGTTCCTGAGGCTTGGAGAACACGAAGACAGGGTCCCTAGCCTGGGCTTAGAGCCCTCCAAGCAGCCCACTGCGAGCCCAGCCCCTGCTTTTGGGAAGCTCGTTTTTCCTTCATGACTGTGCCTCTCCTCAGCAAACAGCCCCTCCCGCAGGGGATGCCGGGTGAGGACGAGACAAGGCGTTCAAGTGTGAATAGTTATCTTCTGATGCAGAACAATTTGCCACAGCCTCAGCAGCTTGAAACAACACCCATTCATTATCTGAAGGTTTAGTAGGTCAGAAGCAGAGCTGGTGCGGCTGGGTTTTCTGTTCAGAGTCTCACAAGGCTGGAACCAGCCCTGGCCAGGGAGCCTTCCTCTAGGGAGGCTCTGGGGAAGAATTTGGCCGAATCCACTTCCTTGCAGGTGCAGGAATGAGGTCCCTATTTCCTTGCTCACTGTCAGCTGAGGTCTGCTCTCATCTCGCAGAGGCTACCTCCATTCCTTGCCAGGGGGCCCTGTCCATCTTCAAAGCCAGCCACGGAGAGTCTCCTCGTGTTGAGTCCCTCTCACGCTTGGACTCTCTTGCCCGGATGAGCACTGTCCCTTTAGCCCCACCCACCTGAGTAGGCCAGGCCCACCAGGGATTGCCATTCATTAAGTCAGCTGGGCCATTTATGCCCCTCTCACTGGGAGGGAGTTATACAAGGGTGTGGATCATGGCAGGTCATCTTAGAATTCTGCCCACCACAATGGACAGCTATAAATATTGTTATAGTCTCAGAGGAGACCTCTGATCTCACAGATAACTGTGGACTTGAATGTAACACATACAGCCTCCTTCCTCTGTGCTGAGCCAGCGCCTGCATGCTCCTGGGGCATCCCCATGGGCCACCTGAAGTGTCTCAGATACTGAACTGCTGGGGGCAGCCGGAGGCCAGCACCCCAGCAGAGAAACAGGTGCACCTCTTCCTCCTGCCGCCCAGCCGTGCTCTCCGGGCTCACCCTTTCTGTGTGGTCAGAGATGACCAAACCCCGGATGGCCTGGCTCAGAGAGAGGACTCTGTCTGTACACAGAGTGCGGGAAGGCTCACACATCCACCTCGGCTGGACCCTTGACCACACACCAGATGCTCACGGCCTCCACCCACCCCTGCTCTCATCCTCCTACAGTCCATTCTCTGCACGGAAGCCAGAAGCGTCCTGTGAAAACCTAAGCCAGATCATATCCTCCCTCTGCTCAAAACACTCCTATGGCTCCCACCTCGCTCAGGGAAAAAACTAAAATCTTCACAACTCCATAAGCCCCAGGTGGTGTGGTTGTAACTTCCCTACTTCTTGCTCTCTCCAGCCTAGCCACACTGGCCTTCTAGCTGTTCTTTGAAGACACCGGGCATGGTCCAACCTCAGGGCCTTTGCACTTGCTGTTCCCTCTGCCTGGAAGGCTCTTCTCCTAGATATCCACATGGCTTGTCCCTCACTGCCTTCAGGTCTTTGCTCAAATGTCTCCTCCGTGAAGTCTGCCCTGACCACTCCATTTGAAATCACACCCCACGCCCTTTACCTCTTTCCCTGCTTTGTCAAATGGTGATGGTTGCTGTGGCCCCTGCAGGAGACCCGGTGAGCCTCCCCTGGACCTGGGCACCATCCCCTGGTTGGGCCATGCCTTGGAGTTTGGAAAAGATGCTGCCAGCTTCCTCACCAGGATGAAGGAGAAGCATGGGGATGTCTTCACTGTAAGTTTGCCTGTCGAGAGAGAAGGGGGTGAGCAGCTGGGCCTGCCATACCTGGTGATTGACAGTGCTTCCCTCAACATCCATCTGTACAGTGACCCACCCACCCAGCGTACACCCACAGCCAACTTCATATCTATCCGTCTATCCAAAGTACTTCCAACACTTATCTAACACTCATCCCTTCAGTCTTTCTAACATCTTCTCAACAGCGAGCTGTGTTGTCATTCGATATCCAATACTTGTATTTCCGTCCAGTTGACCATCCACTCATCCAACTTCAATCCATCCAACATTGTTCCGTCCATCTAACCTCTGTCCTTCCATTTATCCACCTAGAATCTACCCAGCATCCTTCCATCCATGTCTTCAATATCCACCCAATGCCATTCATATATTCCGTTCTCATCAAAACCCTCTCCATCCGCTCATCCACCCTTCCTTTCATATACTCACCTAACATCTGTTTTTCTTTCATTCGTCTACCATCTGTCCCTCCCTTTATCTACACAGACTTTACCCAGCATTCTCCCATTCATGTGTCCAACTCCAATCCAACTTTCATCTTCATTTTTCTCCATTTATCCACCCAGCGTTCAGCTATCCAGCCATTCCAATGTCTATCCATTCACTCATCCACTTACCATACATCTTTTTATACCTCAACCATTAATTCATCCTGTCGCCATTTGTCCGTCTTTCTTTCATCTATCTTTCCAACTTCCATCTGTTCATCTATCCAACATCCATCATTCAATCTGTTTATACAACCTCCGCTTACCATCCTGCATCCATGTACCCAGCATTTACCCACACGTTTACCTTCCAACCAACTTTTAGCCCCAATCCATCCATTTATCCATGTATCTAACAGCCCATCCACCAGCATTTACCCAATATCCATCCACCCATCCATCCATCTGTGATGACACAACATCTATCTGTAGACAGCCTCTCTCGGCTTCTAGAGTCACGACAGTAGCAAGTGAACCAAAGTGGGAGGGCTTAAGAGTGACGTGGCTATGAGTGCAGTCTTTGTTTAAACAAATATCTGAATTCGAGTTCTGGTTGTGCCACTTGTCGGCTGTGGGGTCCTGGGCACACTGTGTCTTTTCTTTAAGCCTTGCTCGTTCGGCTATAAGGGGGTCCCTGACTCAGGGTGGTCGTGAGGGCTCGGTGAAAGAAGCTTGTCTGCCCAGTGTCTGGTGGGGGCGGTGTCTGCTGGGGCAAGCTCCCAACGTCTGGGAGCTGCTGTCGGTCGCAGCCCTGCCCGTCACGCCGTTCCCGCGACTCCCCCAGGTGCTGGTGGGGGGCAGGCACGTCACCGTGCTCCTGGACCCACACTGCTATGACGGGGTGGCCTGGGCGCCTCCCGCCAAGCTGGACTTCCACAGCTACGCCGCCCTCCTCATGGAGAGGATATTCGATGTGCAGCTTCCGCATCACAGCCCCAGCGACGAAAGGGCCAGGCTGAAACCGTGAGTGTTCGAGCTGGGCCCCATCGGGGGGCGGGTGGTGGCCCAGGGCCTGAGCGGGTTGCCTTTGGCTCCACAGCAAAGACACTGTGTTGAGAAAACAAAACCATCGCAAAGAATTGGGCCGAGGAAAAACCTTTATCTGCCATCCCTATTTCTTTTACAAGGCAGCCCTGATTTTCGTAGAAGGGTTTGGATCAGCCAGACCTGGGTTCAAATCCCGGCTGAGCCTCAGTTTCCTCCCACTCTGAGCCTCAGTTTCCTCCTCTGTGAAATAAAGGGGGACGGGTGGGGTGCTGGTATCTTTGAGCTGTGGCCTGTGCCAGGCACCACGCCACGGCTCGTTAGTCTTCACAGTGATGCTGGAGGTTAAGTACTTACAGCCCCATTTATAGATGAGGACATGGGTTCAGAGACGACAAGTGATCTGCCCTAGGTCACACAGCTAGGGAGTGGACATGCTACGTGCTGGTCACGGTTTCAGATGCAGGGGGAGCAGGAAGACGCCAGGCAGCGTTTGAAGATGTTTCCTGCACGCCGGGGCTTATAGGCACACTCTGATTTTATTTAACTTCTTAAAATCGTATAATGTAACTTACATGCAGAGCAAAGAAGGAAAAAACCAGTAGTTTTCAAAGCACTCTTCAACAAGTAGTTATAGACAGATCCCAAAGTCTGCCGTGGGCTCCTGTACCATCATCTAAGATTTTTCTTCTAGCTGCTCCAGAACATCGCAGGCTAGAAGGAATGTACGTTTTTATCATCACTTTTTCCTTTTTTTGTGAAATATAACATATATACAAAAAAGCAATAACAGTTAGTTGTAGAACATATTTCAGAGTTTGGTGTGGGTTATAATTCTACAATTTTAGGCTTTTACTTCTAGCTGCTCTAAGATACTGGAGACTAAAAGAGATATCAGTTTAATGATTCAGCAATCCTATTCATTTGTTAAATCCTCTGTATGACTCCACCATCACCTTTGATCTTTTTCCCACTCTTTAGGGGTATTTGGGCTATGCCCATTCTAACTTTTTCATGTTACAAGGGGCTATCGATAATGTGGGGTAGAGAGATGGAACTATCTGATGTTCTGGAAAGGCTGGGCTAGGTTTCAGGACTTATCTGGACCAGGGACCCATCTGGAGGTTGTAGGTTTCCGGAAAGTTACTCTAGTGCCTGGAACCCTTGTGAAATCTTACATATTGCCCTAGGTTTTCTTTAGGATTGGCTGGAGTGGTCCTAGTTGGTGTTGGCAGGTTACAATAGGTAGCAAGGTCTACCTGAAGCTTGACTAAGAGCGACCTCCAGAGTAGTTGCTCGACTCTCTGAACTCTCCCAGTCACTGACAATTTATTTGTTACACGTCTTTTCCCTCTTTTGGTCAGGATGGCATTGTTGATCCCATGGTGCCAGGGTGTTCTCGTTTGCTAGCTGCCGGAATATAATATACCAGAAACAGAATGGCTTTTGAAAAGGGAAGTTTAATAAGTTGCTCGTTTATAGTTCTAAGGCTGAGAAAATGTCCCAGTTAAATCAAGTCTACAGAAATGTCCAATCAAAGGCATCCAGGGAAAGATACCTTGGTTCAAGAAGGCTGATGAAGTTCAGGGTTTCTCTCTCAAGTGAGAAGGCACATGGTGAACACAGTCAGTGTTTTTCTCTCGGCTGGAAGGGCACATGGCAAACACGGCATCATCTGGTAGCTTTCTCTCCTGGTTTCCTGTTTCGTGAAGCTCCCTGGGAGGCGTTTTCCTTCTTCATCTCCAAAGGCCACTGGCTGGTGCTTCTCATGGCTGTGTCATTCTCTGCTCTTTCAGAATTTGCTGTCTTTTATAGGAGTCCAGTAAAGTAATCAAGACCCACCTGGAATGGGTGGAGACATGTCTCCACCTAATTCAGTTTAACCACCACTCTTGATTGAGTCACATTTCCAGGGAGATGATCTAATTAAAGTTTCAAACATACAGTACTGAATAACGATTAGAAGAAACAGCTGCCTTTACAAAATGGGATTAGGATTAAAACATGGCTTTTCTAGGGTACATACATCCTTTCAAACTGGCACACAGGGCCAGGCTCATCCCTGGGAGTCCTCTCCCATGCTGCCAGGGAGACTTTCACCTCTGGATTCATGTCCCACATAACGGGGAGGGCAGTGATTTCACTTGCAGAGCTGGACTTACAGTGAGGCCACATCTGAGCAACACCAGAGGTCCTCCAGAAGTAACTCTTGGGCAGGCCCATAGGTAGTCTAAGCTTCTCCGCTACCTGCATAAACTTCCCAAGAGTAAGCCTCAGGATCGAGGGCATGGCCTATTGACTTGGGAGTCCCTAATGTTTGACACAGTTTCAGGGGTTTCCCCTGTGGTAAAGTTTAATGGGTCCATATTTTTATTCCATCCCTCAAGGGACTTTGCCAATAGTTTTTTATTATCTGCTTAATATATTCTAGGTTGTTTCCAGGCATTGCATTAAACAATTCAGGATCAAAGGCCCTCATTCTTATTCTTATCCTTGTGTTTCAAATGTTTTAATGACGTATCCAGACAGGTTGAGGTACGTTATGTGCTACAGTAAATTTAGGTTCTGGACAAAATAAACCTTTCTCCCTTTGGTCTGAAAGAGTAGGTGTGGTTCTAAAATACAGACAGTGTCTTTCTTACCCCTGTGTTCTGAATTACCTTAATCCCGACCTGATCAACTTTGTTCTTACCTCTAAATACCAGGTTATACGTATATATAAAAGGGCCTCTCAAAATCCAGAAATAACAATTCCCACTCTGAACTAAATGTGACTGCTACAAGAGCTTACAGCCTAAGCCCTGTTTTCTTATAAGCATTTCTAAAAGTGACCATACAAGAATTGCTTTTTTGCTTCTGGCTTATTTTGTCTCACCAAATGCCCCACAGGTTCATTCACGATGTTGCTTGCCTCACAACTTCATTCCTTTCTGTAGCAGCACAATATTTGATCATAAGTATACACCATCGTTCCCCAATCTACTTCTCCATCAGTGCATCCTTCAGCCACCTGCATTCATCAGGCATCATGAAGAGGGCCCAAAGTCCACAGTCCATCAACACTCTCAATTTTAGGTAATTTCATTGTTCCTAGGAGAAAGAAAACCAATCAATGCACCCTCACCAAATAGGAAATCTGAACCTCCCCGTAACTCTTGTCCCTCCCCCTTTATTTACCCCTGCTGTTGCCGTGGTACTGCTGATGGTTTCCTGTTAAACACAGCCCACAGCATGCAATAGCCATTTTCCCCCTGTACCCTGGGCTTCAACACTCTTTGTGCATGAATCATACTTTTGAAGTAGTTTGTGCAAGAACTTATTTATATTTGTAGTGTTAACCAGTGGGATACATAGGTCTGTACAACCCCTTTTGATCTTGTTCACCTCCAGTATGCTGATGTTACTTCTAGACCCACCGGAGAGCCACCTTTGCACCCATCTAGTCCCTTATGTTGGAGCAGGCATACTTCTGTGTTCGCACATCAGCCCCAAGAAGTAGGCCTTCTAATCCTTACTTTACAGATAAGGAACAGAGGCTCAGAGGAGTGAAGGGACCCACCCAAGGCCCACCCCAGTGCTGGCAGGGCCGGGCCTGGGACTCGGATCTGGGGACTGCTCGGCTCACTCCCCTCCTCTGCATCCGGAGCCCCACGCCCTCTCTGTGAAGCTCACATGGTCTGGGGATTTGGGAAGCTGTCCCCAGGAAGGATGAGCCCCTGCAGTCAGGAGAAAGCTCTAGGTGGGGGCAGCTCATGGTGGGGGCGAGTTGAACAGCCCCTGGTTTGAATCCCAGCCGTACCACTCCCTGGGGCCCTCTCCAGTCTGATCCTGAGCGTCTCCATCTGTGAAGCAGACTACACGAGAGCACCTGCTGTCCCCGCAGCTGTCGGAAGATGGGATGAGCTCACTGGGCTTCTCCCAGCCAGCGGCCGCTTTCGTGGTTGCTGCGGGTGGCGGCAGTGACGCCGTCTTAGTCTTCACAGGCCATTTCCCCCCAGGAGCTGGGGCACCGGGACCCTGAGGCTGGGGAGAGAGGTGCCCGGTGGTGTGCCTGTCCCCCTTATGTGGCTGGACGCTCACCACCAGCTCCTGCCCCAGGACTCTCCTCCACAGGGGCCTGCAGGCGCTCACAGAGGCCATGGCCACCAACCTCGGCATGGTGGTGCTGGGCGAGGCCGCAGAGACGGGTGGTGGCTGGCGGGAGACGGGCCTCCTGGAGTTCTCCTACGGTGCCCTGCTCAGGTGAGCCCAGCGCTGGGGGACACGCTCGGGAGCCGCTGGGGCTGTGCGGGTGGATCAGCCCATCGGGCTGCTCAGAGCAAAGGCCGCAGGAGAGACCCTGGGGCCTGGGGCCCCAGCCTGCAGGCCACCACCAAGACCGGGCCCCTGAGGGGAGGGCGCAGCAGGATCAGACCCCTGAGACGGGTGTTGTGCTGCGGCTTCCAGGCTTTGGGGTTTCACAGGCCGGGAAAGCAAAAGGTGTGGGGGCCGACCCAGGACCCGGGCTCCTGTCGGCCAGGACAGAGCAAGCTGACAGTAAATACCGCGCAGCAAGCGTGTCTCTGTTCGCAGAGCCAGGCCCCGGCCCCAGCTAAGTGAGGCCACAGAGGACGAGACAAAGCCCTGAAATGCACAGAGCTGGCACGCTCAAAGGGAGACAGATAAACCCGTCAATAAAAACGGTTACAACAGAGTGACAGACATGGTGACGCAGATGGGTCTGGGTTGGGACGTCTTAGCCACAGCTTGAGGTGTCCCTGAGGCCTGACTTCAGAGCTGCCGGAATGACAGTGGGCCCATCGTGCTGGGTCTGGACACAGGGAACAGCCTGTGTGAAGGCCGGAGGTGGAGGCAGGAGGCCCAGGGTGGCGGGAGCACGATGAGGCGGGGATGTGGCTGGGATGTGTCCGGACAAGGTGTCAGGGTCAGGTCTCAAGGAAACTCCAGGCCCCGGAAGGTGCTGGAATTTACTCTGAGTGAGGTGGGCACCACTAGGAAGCTTCAGACGCTTCTTAGACGCTGGGATGCAGAGCACCAGGTACGGGATGGCTTTTTCCATGGGGATTTGGTAGATTACAGATTTACAGTTTTAAGGCCATGGGAATGTCCGTTTTGAGGCATCGAGAGGAAGACCCCTCCCGAGGAAAGGCTGCTGGCCTCCGGGCCCCTCTGTCACACGGGAAGGCACTTGGGAACGTCTGCTGGCCCTTCTCTCTGGGCTCTGGTTTCAGCGCCTCTCTCCGAATGTCTCTGGGCGTCTCCCTCTCTCCAAGCGCTCTCTGGGCTTTCTCTGTCGTTTATCCTTTTCACAAAGGTCTCTAGTCAAGGATTAAGACCGCCTTGAATGGACTGGTCTCATCTCAATTGAAATAGCCTCACCTAAGGGCCCACCCATGATGGGTCCATCCCCGAAGCATGGATTAAAGGGCATGGCCTTTCCTGGGGTGCAGGAGAGCCCCATACCAGCACAGGGGTGAGCGGGGGTGCCCCGACTTCAGTTCTGAAGGCTCCGTCAGGCTGCTGGGTGGAGAGTAGACCCTGGGCGGGGGGAGGGGGAGGCAGGAGCCCATGTGCTGCTGCCCAGGTGAGAGGAGGGTGCCGGACCAGCGAGAGTCCGATCTGCTGAGAGTTGATGGGGTGGGGGAGGCATTGAGGGGAAAAGTGGTGTCCAGGGCAGCTCCTAGGTTTTTGGTGGTGGCATTACCTGACCATCATTTCATAAAAGGAAGGACGTTTTATCTCCTCCAGAAAACCAGAGTGACACCATTTCAGAATAGAGTACAGCCGCTGGCTGACGTCCGTGGGCAGGTGTGTGCATGCATGACACGTGAGCACACGTGCAGGCTCTGTGCGTGCTAGCGGGGCCCTCACACCAGCACCACAGGGCTGGGACTCTGGGGCTCCACTGACCGCTGCAGACAGTGAGGCGTGCAGGACCTCAGGCGTGTGCCGGGGCCCTCCCATGTACATTACCCACGGGTTGCACGTTTGGCTTGGTAGTGGGGCAGACACCATCAAGGGCGGTGAGGGGTCTGGGGTGCTGCTGGCCGGGTCCACCATGTCATTGTACAGAGGGGGAGACTGAGGTCCAGACATGGGGGGCTAGCCCTGCACGCCCCAGCCAGGCACCTCCCGGGTCCCCTGGCTTCTTACCCCATGACCTTTGCAGAGAGGACAGAGAGGGCGGTGGGGGGGACAGGTGAGGTGGCGGCAGCTGGGTGTTTAGGCTCCTTGGCAATGGCAGCTACAGTGCAGGGGATTCAGGTGCAGAGCCACGCCTGCCAATGGGTCCCTGTAGATTGGTGCCTGCCAATGGGTCCTTGTACATTGGTGCCTGCCAGTGGATCCCTATAAACTGATACCTGCCAATGGATCCCTGTAGATTGGTGCCTGCCAATGGGTCCTTGTAGATTGGTGCCTACCAGTGGATCCCTATAAACTGATACCTGCCAATGGGTCCCTGTAGATTGGTGCCTGCCAATGGGTCCCTGTAGATTGGTGCCTGCCAGTGGGTCCCTGTAGATTGGTGCCTGCCAATGGATCCCTATAAACTGATACCTGCCAATGGGTCCCTGTGGATTGGTGCCTGCCAATGGGTCCCTGTCTTTGCAGCCTGAGGTGGGGCTGGACCTCCTGCTCCCGGGTCTGGCGGCCTGTCCCACCCTTGCTGCCCCTCTCCTTACTTTGGTCATCGCCCCACAGCCTCCGTCAAGGAAGGGATGGGCATCAGCGTGGCACAGGGACTGGCAGGGACAGGACACGGAGGTGTAGGCTCCCATGGCCCCAGGCCATGCAAGGCCGCTGCTTCAGCTCCCACCCGGCACGTGGGCCCTGCCACCTCTGGGTCACATCCAGAGTCCCGCCTGGCCTCTGGCCTAGTGGAGGGCCCACGGCCTGGTCTACTCGCGCTCTCCCCACCTCCCTGCCCTGCCTCGGGCCTGGGGGTTGCTGCGGGAAGGCGGTATCCCCAGGTGTCCACCTGCTCCTGCCTC
>PVIY010053094.1:0-14917 GCA_004026745.1 Myrmecophaga tridactyla | reverse complement strand
ATGTAGGAGCACAGGCAGGGAGCACACGTAGGAGCACAGGCAAGGAGCACGGGTAGGAACACAGACAGGGAGCACAGGTAGGAACACACGTGGGAGCACAGGTAGGGAGCATAGGTGTGGAAGCTCAATGATGGTGTAATAATGATTAGACCATAACAATGATGTGGATAGAGCTGCTGTTTCTTGTTCCCAGTGTGTGCAGGTGGTTCCTAGACAAGGAGGGTCCGAAGTAAGGGACAATGACAACACTGACTATAATAATAAACTTTACAAGTTTTAGTTCTATTTTAGGTTGGTTGCTCACAGTTCTGCTTTGTATTTGTCGCTCATCTAACTTAGAGTCAGGAAATGGATATCATTTTCTCTCTCTCAAAACCTTCAACTGCTTGCCATTTTTCCAAGGGAAAAAAAACACATTAAAAATTAATGTTTACTCTAAGTGATACGTGTTCCTCAGCTGCCACAAATCTGCCACTTCTCTCCCAGTGTCTCTTCTAGCTGAGAGAGCCTCAGCTCACAGTGGGATTTTCAGGCCGTGTGGCCATGAGGCTGAGGCAGACCGTTTTTCTGGTCAGGTGTAACGGAAATGTATTTTCTCAACAAAATCTGGCAGACACTCCGGCCTCCACAAATGCATATCATGTCTCATGAAGAAACCATGCATAATGCATGAGCCTCCAAATGTAGAAACAGATACTCATAAAATACAAGTCTCAAAATAAAACCGAAACATTTCAAAACAACAGCAGTTGCAACACCACCAATTTACTTTTTTTATCAAGATCATGAAAAAAAAATACCACCGTCTGTAAGCAGAACTTGAAGTTCCCAGCACTAGGCGGCGGGTTTGAAAGGGGCCTTAGAGGTGTGAGGAAGCAGCAGCTGAATACGTGTCCCATCACTTGCCCAGGTAGAGCTCTCATTCTACTCCCACCTCTCCCACGTGAGAACATCTTAGATGTGTGTGCGAGTGACATTTTTCTGGGAATAACCTTTAATGTGCTCTAATTTATGAAAACAGTAACATTTTACAACCTGGTTTTCTCACCGTTACCAGCGCCGTGGACATCTGCTGGTTTTGAGTTTCTTGCATCCCTTCCTACTTCCCGCGGTAACAGCCAGTGCCTTTGCGAGACTGACCCACCCTCCTTCCTTGTGGTCACGGTGGCGGATGGGTAGTACAACAAAAGGCAAAGAGCGATTTGAGAAAAGTGCAGCAGGAAACACCTGCGGGACTTGGTGGCTGTCTGCCTGCGGGCACTGAGGACAGGGAAGGGGTCTCGCGTGACACCCGGTTCCTGGCATGGCTGATGGGGGGTGGGTGCTGGAGCCTGGGCTGGCTGTGTATGATCTGGGTAGTGGGAATGTCCCCTGCAGCCTGCACACTTCCCCACCCCAGGTGCCCTTCTTGGCAGTGCCACCTTCCTGCCGGATAAGCCAGGAAGCACTGACTGCTCTCCCTTTGCCTTCTGTGCCCCATGTAGGGTTTCTGGAATCATGCTGACCTGTTGAGCTCTCTTTTTGATGTTCCCTCGAGGACCAAAGTGGGGTGAGACTTTCGTCTGAAATCCCAGCGCCGGATGCCCTGTGTGCCTGTGGGCAGGTGCCACCCTCCTGGCCAGGGGGCCGGGGTGCGTAAGCCATCCCCTCACTCTCCCCTCACCCCGTTTGCCCCTGGCAGCTGGTTTTGCAGCCAGTGGTCACAGTCCAGAGCAAAGCCACCTGGTGTTTGTTTCAGAAGGCCCCAAAACCCCGGCATTTGGGTCACAGGGCTGTGGCAAGGAGGTCACCCCAGGAGCCCTGGTGGCATCTCCTGCCACGGCCTCCTGCCTGCTGGTGTCGGCAAAGGCCACACTTCAGCTAGTTTTGCTCAAGCACATACATGCCATAAATATCCATCATGTGAGCATAATAGCAGCAAATGCTCCGTTTGCGGGGGTTTCATTCTCCAAAATCCTCACTCTCTCTGCTCAGTGTAAGCAGCAGATCCTGCTGTGTGCACATGGAAATGAAGCCTCTGCCTGGGACAACCCCGAGCCCCATTGGGTCTGCTGGGGGCTCAGTTTCCCCTTTCATCCAAACCCGTCTCCCTCATTTCCTTGCAGGTGGATGCCCTGAGACCATTCCCCAGCCACCCAACTCTCCATCGGAGATGGCGCAGGTGGCTTTGGTCCACATGGGATGGAGGGAGGGTGGTTTCCTTCCCCTCCTCCTCTGGATGTCCTGGGCATGGTTGCTGACCACCGGCGCTTTGTCAGCTGGGCAGCGGAGAGTCACGTCTCTCCAGGTTCACATGCAATAAGCCCCGAATCAAGCTCATCTTTTACCACTTGGATTGAATCCTTATATCCCTCCCCCACCCTCCATATCCTTCTATTTACTTGAGCAACTGACACCATTAACTCTGAGGGAAGAGTCCAGTGGTACCCCTTAGCGTTTCTGGAACATTTTTGACAGTAGGGCTGCCATGGGAAGTTTCCTTTTTCAGCCATTTCAGAGAAGGGGAGGTGAGGAGAGTCACACAAAAGCTACAGCCTTTTCTGTATGCCTGGAAAGACAAGCCAAGAAGTCTGTGGGTTAATTTACATGCCTGGTCTCTGCTTCTCACTCATGCCCAATTCTAAATTGCATCTCTCCATTTTTTGTCTGTTCACTCACGAGGATTTTTTTTGCTTCGAATCCTAGAATCTTGGGATTGATGTCAGTAAACAAACCACATTGTTTGAAATGCAGATTAATGCTGTCTGTCTATTGGATATGAATTGCTCCCTGTTGGATTCTACTATCAGAATCCGAACAAAACAAAGGTGGGACATCAAAGGGAGAAAACACTTGCTCCATATGTTTTGGCCACAACTTTCTCTTAAGGGTCCTATCATATGCAGAACCTTTAGCCAGTGACCATTTTCCTTATGCCTAAGAATTGCCAGGGTCAGAACTGACCAGCGGGAGATTGATTTTGTGACTGTGCTGCCCCAGGGTAGCTCCCAAGCCCATAGATGCGGGAAGATACTGGATTTGCAGCCGAAGGCAAACGCCCTCTGCTCACCCCACCTCCAATACCTGTGTCTGTGCAGACGCGACTCCTCTGTGCAAACCACCCGAAGGTCATTTCCAGAATCAGTCTAATGAGGAGTGAATACGGGCAGATTACTTCTTTGCAAAAAATCCTTATTTTATCCGACACTGTGCTAAAGGTTGGCCAGGTGTTTCCTTAAAGCCCTGTACATGGAAATAATCAATGTGTTTGGGTAACTGCTTAATAATGTCCATGCCCATGGGCACCCATCGGTGGCCACTAGGCTTGCTCCTGTGTGCTCTCATCTCAGAAGGTTTCTTCTCGGAATTTAGAAGATATGTGGCCACATGGAAAGTCTTGTAGGAAGAATTCGGGGAGAATTCATGCACGGATACATTAAAGTGCATAGTTTTCCTTCTTTTTAAGCTCTTCTTTGTGATTTAGTCCCCCTCCACTCGGGGTGCCGGTGCTCCACCTGCTGAAGTTTCTCTTCCCAACCTCCCTCTGCATGGACAATCCTCAGTCCTTGGCGCTGGAGAAAGACACTGCTTTCAGAGTTGTGGGCTCAAGTCAGGGTTCCTCTGCCTGTCAGTTGCTTGACTTCAGGCCAGTGCCTACCTCTGAGCTTGGGCTTCTTCCTCAGTAAAATGGGGCTCACCTTTACCTGGCAGAGCTGTTGAGAAGGCTAAAGGATACAACTTTCGAAGAGCACCCGATTGTTTCTGGCAAGTAGTAGATGCTTGGCAGTTGGTGATTTCTTCCCTTTCGCCTTCCTTTACCTGGAAACCTGCTCTGGCCCAACTAGTTTTTCAAAAAAGAATCAGAAAAGAATTCTCTGAGATATTTCTGGCTTATAATAATTTGGGAAATCCAAGCAATTTATGGGAATAGGAGAGAGAAGAGGGCTTAATGGCATGTGACGTTTTGACATATGCCCAGCATTTACTCACGCTTGGACCAATGAATGTCCCTTCTGCCTGGAATGCTTCTTGCTTGTGGCTCTAAATGGTCCATTTCCTCACCGCCTCCCACCAGGCTTTCCCTGGATGCCTTTCCCAGGCATAGTTCATTGTACTCTCATATTCCTTGCAGCTTCGAGGCTGTCTCTCATAGTATCACTGTCTTCTGCACAGCTGTATAGGTCCTGGCTTGTAGCTTTCACTGGTCTATTTAATCCTCTGCTCAGAGTGCCTAGAATGGTGTCTGGTGAATAGTAGATGCTCAATAAATAGACACCTGTAGAATCAACGATTGACATAAACGTCTACAGACTGAGTCCATTATTGATTTTCCTGTATTCCGTAGGCAAGGAAGATATTTATAGAGCCTAGGGTTCTTTTGGTTCTGTCTATGCCTGTCCTTGCTGGCATGTGAGTCCCCAGGCAGTGGGCAGTCCTTTTCTCATTTGCTACGCTCTCCCCAGTTTCTGGGCCAGAGGGACTGGGCCCACTTCCAATTATGTTCAGTTCTGTCTAGTTTTCAGCCATCAGATTCTTGATGACTACATGAATAATTATGTCAGAACAAGTCATTATAATATACTCATATGTCTTAACCACGTTTTGGATATCTGGGATTTCATTGAACAAATACTCGTATGCCAGGCACCGTGGGCGATGTGTGAGGACCCATCCGTCCGTCACCAAGCTCCCGATGCTCACCGTCTGTGGCTGCTGCTCTGATTGATGCTGCAGAGGGGAGTGATTCCAGGGGATCCCTGCTACCTAAGACAGAGCAGAAGGCCCCTCACTGTCCTCAGGAACCCTGGACGAGGGCCGTGGGATGTCCCAGAGGAAAACCTGGCTGCTTCCAGGAGGCAGTCCCAGCCTGGATTACAAGCCCCAGGCTACCCAAATGGCCCTGGAATCTCAAGCCTGGCCCCACACCTACTGAATTGGAGTCTGCAGCCTAACAAAATTCCCAGGTGATTTGCATGCACATAGAAATTCCTGAGTGTTCTAGTTTGCTAGCTGCCAGAATGCAACACACCAGAGACGGATTGGCTTTTAATAAAAGGGGATTTATTTTGTTAGTTCTTCAGAGGAAAGGCAGCTAACTTTCCACTGAGGTTCTTACTTATGTGGGGAGGCACAGGGTAATCTCTGCTGGCCTTCTCTCTAGGCCTCTGGGTTCCAACAACTTTCCCCGAGGTGATTCCTTTCTGCATCTCCAAAGGCCTGGGCTGAGCTGCGGGAGCTGAGATGAGGTACGCTGAGCTGCTTGGGCTGTGCTACGTTGAGCTCTCTCATTCAAGCATCAGCCAGTTAAGTCAAACATCATTCGTTGCAGCAGGCACGCCTCCTAACTGACTGCAGATGTAATTAGCAACAGATGAGGTTCAGGTACCATTGGCTCATGTCCGCAGCAATGAAACTAGGTACGCTCACCTGGCCAAGTCGATAACTGAATCTAACTATCACACTGACTATCCAAAAAAGGCCGGCCCTGCAGGCAGCTGGGTAATCACATATGGTCCTTTCCAGTAAATACACAGAAAACCAGACAGAGCTGAGCATAATAGGAAGTTGGCCTTGCTGAGCTGTTGGAACTGCAAAATATTTCTACTTTCTATCTGCTCATTCAAATGGGAGAATTCATTTAAAGGATCATTGGGAAATGGACCATTAAGAGGGCAAACCTTTTGTTGGAGAAAAGGTGTGAATTTAGCCTGGCAATATAAAGATATGTGCAGACCGTGAAGGCAACAAGGGAACCTTCTAGAGCAGGCACTGTGCGGACGGCAGGTGGTCCCTGGGAGGGCTGGATGTCCTCCAGGGAGGATGTGGGGTAGACCAAGCCCCAGTCTGACCTTCACTCCATCCTCGCTGGCCTGGTAGCTTCAGCCAACTACTTAGCTTGCTCTGAGCCCCCGTTTTCTTATCTGAGAAGGAATATAATACTGCTTTTGTAGGGCTTTCTGATAATTAAATGATATAATGTATGTGAAAAGAATGCAATGGAATCATTTTATACAACTTTATAGAAAGCAAAGTGGTATGTTTCAAAACATTTAGTGAAGAGCTTGATTGATCTCTGTCATGAGAGTTGTGTGGCTTTTGAGAATAGAAACAAGAGTTGAGACTTACTAAACTCCCTGTGTGCCAGCTTTAGCGCTCAGGCTGTCCCACACCATCTCACCCAATCGTGAGCTCTGTGAGTCGGGTGGTTGTCGCTATTTTGCAAATGAAGTAAATAAGGCTTAGGGAGAATAAGTAACTTCCCAAGATCTCCCCAGGATAGGCTGTAGGTCTCTCTGGCTGCTGCCCAGTGCTGCGCTCCCAGGATTTCCCCTTGCTGGGCTTCAAGCTTCCTTCCTGTGACCTGAAAGAGTGGATCTGGCTTATCTCCAAGGACTGAATTGTGTCCCTACAAACACATCTGCAAGTCCTAACTCTGCTCCTGTGAGTTAACCCATTTGTAAGTATGATCTTTAAGATCCTAAGATGAGGCCAGCCTGAGTCAGGGACTGAGTCCTTATGAGAAGAGGACTGTGGATACAGGTAGGAGGAGGAGCAGAGGGAGCAGGGCAGCCTGGGATGGAGCCGAGCTGGAGTCACCATCGCTGGTAGGCCCCTCCAGAGAGTGCCAGGCTCAGAGGAAGCGCCACCCTGCAAAACCTTCACCTTGGACTTCTAGCCTCTCAAATTATGGGACAATGGACTCCTGCTGTTTAAGCACCCCCATACTCAGTATTTATTATAGCAGCCCGGAAAACTAAGACAATATCTCCCATGAGCATGTCTGCATTACTGTCTAGATGTGTCTTCTCAAGTCTGACCATATGTCTCAAAATCGCAGAGACTCATGGATTCCAGGGAGAAGCACTGGGCCTGGCACTTCTGATGAGGAGCCTTTCCATTGTCCCCTCAATGGGCATTTCCTAAAACCTCTCATGGGTCAGGTCCCAATGCCCCTGCACAACCAACGCCCTGCATAGCCAACACTGTGCACAACCAATGCCCGTGCACAACCAACACTGCACAACCAATGCCCTGTACAGCCAACACCCTGTACAACCAATGCCCTGCACTATCAATGCCCCTGCAAAACCAATGCCCAGCACAACCAATGTTCCCGTACAACCAAGGCTCTGCACAAGCAATGCCCTGCACTATCAATGCCCCTGCAAAACCAACACCCAGCACAACCAATGCTCCCGTACAACCAACGCTCTGCACAACCAATGCCCCTGCACCACCAATGCCCTACACTACCAATGCCCCTGCACAACCAATCCCCTTCACTACCAATGTTCCTGTACCACCAATGCCCTGCACTACCAATGCCCCTTGTTTGTGGTGCTTGGCATGAACCGCATGGCAACAGGGCACTGGGATGAGTTTGATCCAGAGGAAAGGAGGGGCCTGGGGAGTGCAAGGCAGCCTTGTCTAAACAAGACTGTGAGGCCAGAGCATAGGAAAAGTTACCCTCACAGCCTGAAATGTGGACGATTTAGCCAAGCCACAGCAATGGTGGAACATCAGTGTGAATGAGCAAAAAGAACTAATTATAGATGTTTCAAGGTTATAATACTAATGATTTTGAATATTCAGCTGTAGTGATCGTTCATGCGTTAACAAGCAGATAAGTCATGTTAATTCAAGTGACCGGAGTTCTTAGAATTTTTTAAAAATCATTTTATGGTTTTGTTTCCGCTTCCTCAATTCTATTCACACTTTTTATTGGTTGCACACATCCTTTCTATGCTATTATGAAAAGATAACTTTTGCCTTTGAACATAATGATAACAAACTCAAATTTATAGAAATCAAATTATTTAAATTTTACTTTAGAAGAAAGCCTTAACTCACCATCACCCGTTCTAAGAAGCCTTCTTTAAGCCCTCTTCCCCGCATAGGGCTGGTCCTATTCTCTTCTGAATATATGACACTTTTCATAAAGGATTGAAATTGCCTGTTTATCAGTCTGAATTATCCATTACAGTGGGCTCAATGAATATTTGTGGAACCGAAGTAAACCAAATGTCCAGGCCAGGGAGTCAGTGAATTTAGAGATCAGCAGGAAGTCTGTCTCTACCGCAGGCCGCAGTGGACATTCGTGGAGCAGAGGTGGTTTGGGGTACTCACTTGGGCAGACAGTCTGTGAAAGAGTCTCCAAGCAGAGGCTGGCCCACTGCTGCAGTGCTTTGGTCTCCAGCTCCTGAGCCTTGCTGCCGTCCAGCCTCCAAAAGGGACTTGATGTCCACTCTACATCTGCTGCCCCGAGGTGACCACCTTCTGACCTTGAGCTTTGGCCCTAAGCTGACTTATCAGCACTCTGGACTGGCCCAAGTCGAGCGTGATTCACCTGCTCCCGTGGGCTCCTTGCCACTGCATGTGCGTGATTCACCTGCTCCCGTGGGCTCCTTATCACCGCATGTACATGATTCACCTGCTCCCGTGGGCTCCTTATCACCGCATGTACATGATTCACCTGCTCCCGTGGGCTCCTTATCACCGCATGTACATGATTCACCTGCTCCCGTGGGCTCCTTATCACCGCATGTACATGATTCACCTGCTCCCGTGGGCTCCTTGCCACCACATGATCCCTACATGGAGCATCTGGTCCACCTTGGATCCATCGCCTCGGATTCAGACAACCCCAGTATGGGAGCCGAAATGGGGCCAAAATTTTCTCTTTGACTAAGAGTCCAGAATGTTTACATTGATTTGCACAAGGCTAACTAGTGGTGAAGACAGGGTATGAACCCTGTAACTGACTCCAAAGCCTTCATCTTCCATCTACCCCACTGCCCTTTGGAGAAGGGCTTGGGGAGTGGCTCTGGGAAGGCTCCATCTTTGTTCCTGCTGAAACCGGATAAACCATCCTCTCACATTGCCACTCGCCTTCCTGGAATATTCTGTCCTCTTGCTCCTTGAGCAGAAAGACAGGCTGGAAGTCTCCTCGCAAGAAGCATTGACTCTTCTGATCCACTGTGTGTGCCACAGGCCTGGAGCTGTTGGTCACCCTGTAGGGGTCTGGGGTGTCTGTGCTCTATGCAGGGCCACTCTGGCCTCCAAGGTTGCAGGGGTTCGTCATGTTTCAAATCAATTAGAAGATTCACCTTCCAGAACCCCCCATAGAATTAGTTCTGCACTGCTGCCTAGGGAAGCCTTCCATGGCAAATGGTGTCTTGAATGCTTCCAGTGCTATGCAAATAAAAGATAAAACTGAGCAGTGGGCTCAACAGATGCATGTCCTAGAAGAGAGGATTTATTATTGGGCAAGGACTAAAAGGAGGATTTTTGTTGTTTCTGGATTCATATCCTTCTCTCTGACTCCTCTGCCATAGACCCTGATGTGGTCCATCCTGGCCAAGCTGCAGAAGGTAACCAGAGGGCTTTGCGGCCAACCTTGGCCAACCAAGAAGGCCGGCACTCAGGAGTACCCCGGGGACAGCAGGATTTGGGTTTCTGCTTCCTCATGTGAAGGCTCCATCCAGTGCCTCAAGACTGGAAGGGTCTTGCTGAGCGGGGATGACTCAGCTTCCTGCATGAGCCGCAGCAGCCCTGAAAATATTCTGCTCTCAGGTCCTTCAGCCTTTGTGTTCCCACTCCACTTCTTGCCCTAGAAAAACTCCAGTGGTTACTCAAGTTTCTGTTTACCTTATGACTTATTGAACAAACAAGTTTGCATTTCAAATTTCTGCAGCATTTGACATTTGGTGAGAACATTTTCTTACCCATTAATTCATCCAGTGTCCACACCAGCACCCTGAGGTAGCAGGAGGCTGTTGTCTTCACTGTTTTACATTTTAGGAGTGTGAGACTCGGTCAGGGTAGGGGTTCATCCGTGCCACATGGCTTGCTGGTGGAGGAACCGAGATTTGAGCATAGCACTCTTGGCACTTCACCCAATTCTTTTGGGAGTACCTCTTAGCATACAGCACTTGCCACGCTGTTAGTCGTTTCCAAAAATATTTGTTGATTCAGCGATGGATCATCATTTTTGCCCATCATCAGAGGGATGCTTAAGGGTCTAAGTGAAATGCTTTGGGAAACAGTTTCTGGGGAAACCCAGGATTTAGTTTCAAGTTAGACTAAGACCTTTATTAGCTGTGTGTTTTTAGGAAAGGCACATGTTCTCTGAGCTGCAGTTCCTTCTACACAGGGGGGTAATAATATCTACCTTCAGAGCAGTTTTGAGATTTAAATGGTGTAATATAGGTTGTGGGCCAGCAAGAGCTCTGCTCGATAGAAGGTGTACAACATTTCAAGTTCTTCCCATTGCTTCACAGCCACACGTAGCTTCAGAATTTCATTGGAGTTGAACAAAATCTCAGACGTATTTTCTTTATAATAGATCCATACCGTAGCTTCATTGTAATTGAAAATTTTAAGGCCAAAATATACAAAATAAAGAATAGTCCCAACTCATTTAGCTGTTTCAGTCAAGAAATGCGCTGCCCCACTCGCATGAATTTCCAGTCGCGGCTCTAAGAGCTGAGCACCAGGATTCCTTTGTCCTTCCTTTTGGCTGGTTTTAGATGTACGGCATTTATAGCTTCACTGACAGGGTTGAGCACTTCTGCTTCAGGGGACCCTCTGTCTGAGGCAGTCCCTCAGGCCACCAAGGCTCCGCAGGGTGCCAATGAGGCAGTGGGTCATTTCAGACCCAGAAATGATGCTCATATTTTAGGAGAACACAGCAGGAAGTCAAGATGTTCCTTTTTATAACAACTGCCCTTTCTTTATTCTACCAATTGGATTTTTCTGTGGGTTAAAATTTTCTGGGTCCAGGGAAGACTGAGTCTGCCGGGAATGACAGTGAACATCTCAGCCCCTTGAGCTCGGGAATGATGCTGGGGGCCACAGAGCCAGGGCCATGCTCACGGGAGACTCATGATGAACGGCTGATGCATGAGCAGGATGGATTCATTCATTCAACAAAATACACACTCTGAGCAAGGTACTGATGGGTGTACAGATGACTAAAATTATATGCTGCTTTCAGGACTCAAGGCAGGCCTTTTTCTTACACAGAACAGGCAGAGGGGCACGGAAATACCCATGGAAAGCTTGAGTCACTTGAGTGGGTTGGAGATCCTGCAGAGCAGAGCAAGAGAGGGAACTGGCCTCCCTGAGTGCTGACCATGTGCTGATGAGAGGTCTGATGCCCTGAACAGCCCAAGTGGGAGAAGGTGACCTGCAGAGGGAAAGCGGGGGCTGTGAGTGAGGGCAGGTGTCGGCGATGGAAAAACCCAGCAGCAACTCAGACAGATGCAATCCTGCATTCCCCTGCAGGAAGGGGCTCGTGTGGGGACCCAGGGGTGTATTTCATGTGCCTTCTGCCCTCAGAGTAATGTGGCCAGTGCCAGATTATGCCAGGTGAGGGTGAGAGGCAGGACTGAGCCAGGTAGGGATGGGAGGCAGCACTAGCAGGTGGACATGAGAAGTTGGACAGAGCCAGGAAGAGATAAGAGACTGCAGCCACCTTTGGGGATGCCATGCTTGGCTCTAGAGCCTCCTCGATATTTTTCTGGATAAAGAGGATTTCTGTAATTCCAAAGATACTGTTCTTTCCTCCTAGATTACATTGCAATGGGGAGTGGGAGGATGTGCATTAAAATGAGGAGGGAAACATACAGGGTGAGTGTTTGTTCTTGCAATCCTTTCTAATTTGGGGCTAGTGTATTTGTCCTTGAAAGCTCATTACCTTCTGAATATCCACTGCAAGTAACCATTCTGGATTCTCTGGAGACCTGGGATTCTTCACTCTTAGCCACATTTCTTTAAAACTAAGTGGTCAAGTCCTACTGGATTGAGGAAGAAACACTTGGTGCAATGCCTTCAGAAGAGTTTATAAGTGAGAGTGTCTGGGGTGGGCCACGGTGGCTCAGCAGGTAGAGTTCTTGCCTGCCATGCCGGAGACCTGGGTTCAATTCCCGGTGCCTGCCCATGAGAAAAAAAACAGAGAGAGAGAGAGAATGTCTGCCATATCTCCTTAGGAGAGATTCATTTTCCTGAAGAAAGTGTATACTTTGGTGGGGAGTGGGTGATGGGGTTGGGGAGCATTGTTTATTACTGGGACTGAATACATGTCCAGCATTGTAGAATGCATTTTGATTCCTTAGACTAGTTGCAAAGAATTCGCAGAATTGTGGGCTTGTAGGGGTTAGATGAGGTTGTTGGGTCACTCGGGTCAAGCTGCAGTGGAGACTTGGGGAACCCCAGGGAAGTGAGGGGTAGTAAGGTGAAGGGAGGTCAGCGGAGGGGAGGGAACAGAAGGTGAGGGCAGGGGAGGTGAGAACTGCCCCAGTTACTGGGTAATGCGAATTCCACAACTTTTAGGCTTTCCAGATAGAGTTTGGAAACACATGATGTTCATTGTTTCTATAACTACTAAATTAAAATAATTTCTCTTTGAGATTTTTTCAACCTGAACTTATTAAGACAAGTTACTTGAGACAAAAAGGAATTCCATGAAATGCTGTCATTTAAGAATAACCACAGTTTCATTACCATTGGCAGCCCTTTTGAAATACCTTGGCACAGCCTAGTTCCGGAAGGTTTTCAAAGCTTTTGGAACGTTGAAAACAGGAATGCTTATATAAATAGGAAATAATAGCTGTTTGCTGAATGCATTTGCAGTTGCCTGGTTCTGACATGTTGGCTAAGGTCAGCTTTCCTTTCAATAGACAGACCGACTTCCAGAGCCAAGTTGTGTTTAAAAAGAATAAAGTAATAAGTATTGTATCTACATTTCAAGGATGAAGTCTCTTTCTTTCTTAGAAATCTCAGGCTTGCTGTCTGGGTCCATTGCCTTCCTTTGCTTCATAAATTCCAGGGAGACCCTTTCCCCTAGATTGTCACTCAGGGGCTGCTTTCCTCCAGCAGGGTTAAGGGGTTTTCTTTCCGTAAACGTTCAGCAGACTCTCCTTTCTTCTCCTCAGCAGTAAGACACGACAACTAACCCATCTTGATCTTTGAGCTGTCGCCTGCACAATCAATTCTCATGGACAGTTGGATTTTATTCCTGATAATCTGGCTCACTGAATTCTTTTCCTTTCCTATTTTATTTGTGACCTCCCATCCCCTTCTGGAAGGGGATGATAGAATCCTTGGGGCCTTACTTTAAATCACCCACTTTGCAGACACTGCCTAGGTCCCTCACAAGAATGTGACCACTCAGCTCCTCCCCGCCCATAGAGATGAAGATGCTGGAAAGCTGTAAGTGCTGGTTACCACTGGGGCTTACAGAGAACAGAGGCCCCCAACAGACTCTCAGAACAGTCTAAATAAGTGCCCACAATCCACTGGGACCCTGCCAACCTCACCCACATACCTGCTACCATCATAAATGAAAAGCACTTTTGCTCTATTCATTCAACGGTGCTTCCTGAGAACCTTCCACGCATGAGGCTATGGCCTAAGCACTGGGACAAAGCAATGAGCAAAACAGACAAGGACCAGCCAGATATTTTCCACAGTGGATCCACTGATACACAGGAGCCTGGGATTCTTGGAAGTATGTGAATTCTATGAGAACATAACTCTTTTCTCCTTTCCATTTTTTGATAATCTAAATAAATTAATAGGAAACAATCAGGATTGGTTGAATGACTGTTTTAAGACAGTTCTGCTGCAGGATTTGGGTGTCTGGGTTTACACTTGTGTTTTTTATTACATTGGTGCAAATGATGGTGGAATTGCTAGATTTCAACACACTGCTTGTCAGGCTAGGGGAGCCAGTGGTCACATTCTTGAACTCCGACAATGTCCTTTTCCTTTAATTGGCTTCATATCCTTCTCAAGTTAGAGATACACTGCTCGGGTAGTGGCACCAAAGTCCTCGCAGGTGCCTGTGGCCACCAAAGTGCTCAGAGATGACTATGGTCACCAGAGTGCTGGAGTGGTCCTGTGGCCACCAAAGTGCTCACAGGTGCCCGTGGCCACCAAAGTGCTCACAGGTGCCCGTGGTCACCAAAGTGCTCTCAGGTGTCCATGGCCACCATGCTTTTCCCACACTTTGATGATACAGGTCTTGTGAGTAGGAAGCATAACAGGCACACCCCAGCCCAAGACGTCCAGCCTCTAATCCTTGGAAGCTATCCATATGTTAAAGACATATTTCCAAAAGGAATTAAGGTTTTGAACAATAAAATAGGTAGATCATCTCGGTTTGTCAAGGTGGGCCCTTGTGGGCTCTTTTGGGTAGGAGAGAGAGGCAGAAGAGTGGACTTCAACTAGAAGTAGACTTCATCTACCCAGGAAGATGTCAGAGATCCCAGCTTCTATTTCCAGATGTGCTTTGGCTAGCTGCACCCTGCTGGGCAGTTATTTCAGGTTGGAGGCTGGAAGGAGATTTGGAAAGAGAAGCAGCATTCCAGGGTATAGCTGTTGGACGCAGAGCCTCTGAGCCCAGGCATGAGGGTCCCGAGGAAGAGGCTGCTCAAAAAAACAGAGCATTTTGCCTTGGGAACCTCTAAGTTTTCCTTACAACACCAAGATGATACTATTAAAATATGCTGTACGTTATTTTGTTCTACAACTTCATTTTTAAATATTTTTCTAATTTTTTACAAATAACAGAACTTTGACATGACAGTCATTTGTGACAACAAGTCAACAAAATGGAATTTATAAAAGTTAAGTGAAGCAAATGTTGGATTATTCTGCTTGAGTTAAGATGTGTTCCTTTTACCTTTCCAGTATAAGGGGTCTCTCTTTTCCTCCATATTCGAATGACTGTGCCCTGTGATTAGCTTTGAAGAGACAGAAAATGGAAGGGGAGGAGGGTAAAGGAGTGAAAGGGGAAAGAGGGGTGGGATGATGGACAGATTAGCAGAGTAGCTGAGTCAATGAAACCTGAGTTCACACCCTGGTTCTGGTTCTGTGCTTATGGCTGTGTGATGTTGGGTAATTTACTCAACCTGTCTGAACCTCAGTTTCTCCA
>PVIY010053093.1:0-14866 GCA_004026745.1 Myrmecophaga tridactyla | reverse complement strand
CTGGTATTCTGCAATTATGTAGCTCTATACGCTCTAACTTTGCTTCTATTGTTCTTTACAATGTCTCTTTATGTGTGGCTTTTGTCTACCCATGGCTTCTACTTACTACTTTCTCACTAATATTTATTTGAATCTTTTCCCACTTCAACTCCTGAGCCTTTCTCCAGGTCCATCAATCAAACTACCCACAAAAAAACAAGCTAATTAACTCATTTATAAAACATTATGCCTTTGGGGATCTATCAGGACTCTATAGAGTAGAGTAAATTTGGTGAGCTACTTACCTTGATCCTATCATTCATTGGCCTATTTGAAGGGTCACAGGGACAAATTTCCTAAGAAGGCACTGTGGGTAAGGAAGACACTCAAAGAATAATAGACTAATTCCTACACAATTACTATCCTGGAGTGTCATCTGTAAAATAAAAATATTTCTATCTTCCTTAGATTTTTGCAAAAATTCAATTAGACAGTGAGCGAAAATACCTGGAAAACATTAAGCTTTCAATATGGTCTCATTGAAATCAAAATAATTTCTGAAAACACAAAGCATTTCTTTTTTTTACATTGGCGGGCACCAGGAATCAAACCCAGGTCTACAGCATTGTAGGCAAGAACTCTGCCTGTTGAGCCACCATGGCCCGCCCTACAAAGCATTTTTAATACAAAGTATTTTTCCTTTAGTATCTGATTCATCCATATTATTTTAAAGGAAATGAAACCTGACTATCCATGCATCCCTTTTGTCAAAGCTTCAGAATGGCATTCCTCAGGAATAGTTAGATCAATATATCCCAGGTAAGTTCATTGTATTAAGACATTCAGAAAACCCCCAACTGTAGGCTCCCCAATGATCAACACTGATCATTTCAACACCACCTCACAGCATGCCCTCCCCTTAGGAATTATATTTTTATGGCCTGGAAAGTATAATGTTGACCTTTATTTGGTTCATCTTAGCCTCTAAACCATCGTTAACCATTGGCATGGATCTCAAATTGGAGGTTTCAGAAAGAGAAAATGCATAATTACAGGGATCTTTACAAATGAAACATTTCCCTGTCTGGGCCAGTTTGAAGCTTTTATGTACCCCAGAAAAGCCATGTCTTTTCCTGATCCAATCTTGGGGGGCAGCCATGTTTCTTTTAATCCTGATTCAATATTGTGGGGTGGAAACTTTGATTAACTTGTTTCCATAGAGATGTAACACACCAATTGTGGGTGCAACCTTTTGATTAGATGGAGATGTGACTCTGCCCATTCAAGGTGGGTGGTGACCTTAGTTTACTGGAGACCTTTAAAAGAGGGGACATTTTGGAGAAAGTTCAGAGCCAATAGAGATGCTTGGAGTGCCAACAGAAAGAGCAGATGCCTAGACAGGGACATCTGGATATACAGAGCCTGGCAGATGTCACCACAAGACTTCCCATGAGATGCTAAGTAAGCCAGAACCCAGAGTTGTGTCCCGGAGGAGCTAAGTAAAGGCCCACAGATGCTTAGAGAGGAAACCACTGGCATGAGAAGCTGGAAATAATGGAACCAGGAACAAGGACCTACAGATGCCAGCCATGTGCCTTCCATGACAGATATCAGCCTTTCTTGAGTCAAGGTATCTTTCTCTGGATGCCTTAGTTGGACATTTTTATGGCATTAGAACTGTAAACTTGTAATGTAATGAATTCCCTTTTTAAAAACCATTCCATTTCCAGTATAATGCATTCTGGCAGCACTGACAAACCAAAACGTTGCCCAAGCTTCTACTACAGAGATTCTCAATGTTGGATACACATCAAGAATCATTAATACCCCTTAAGAATAGATTCTGATTCACTTGGTTTGGTTATTTCAAATACCTATAAATTTGAAAGCTTCACAGGTTTTTCTATTGCGCAGCCAAGGTTTAGAACAGTGTTCTAGTACCTTACTCTTCAAAGTGAAGGCCAAGGACCAGCAACATTGGCAACCACCTGCGAGCTGGTTATGTATGCAGAATTGTGGGCCCCACCCCACACCAACTGAGTCAAAATATGCATTTTAACAGAATTCCCAGGAAATTTATCAGCACACTAAAGCTTGAGAAACGTCGTTACCATAAATTTAAAACATAGGCATTAAATTTTAAAATCTCTCCAGATTATTCTGTCTTTCTGAGAACCACTGATTTAAGTGCAAGAAACTATTACTAAATGAAGTCTCTCAAGAACCTATTTAATCTTCACAACAACCCTATGATATGTGTACTATCACAAGTCCAATTCTACAATGAGCAAACTGAGACACATAGATGTTAAGTAACTCTGATAAACGGTGAAGATACGAGGCCACAATCTAAACCAGTTTACCCTTCTGTGGTGGTCATCGCCTCTTCCTCTGACTTTCACTCTATTTCTCAGTGTTTTCACAAAGGGATCTGGGTCATTTGTTCCACCTCCCAGGTTTCTGTTTGCTATCTATATCACAGGTACTACACAAAAAGGACACAAAAGTTCCTTTTTCTGAAAAGCATGCTGAGGAAAGGTAAATACAAGAAAAACACTATTAAAATGTTTTTACCACACCTTGCATTAGAATAGTACTCTGCATCAGAAGTGCCCTGGTTACACTAAAGTTGTCTCACCATGACCATGGATCTTACATCAGCCTCCTCGGACGTAGGACCTAGAAACTTCCATTCTAACCATCTCCCTTGTAATCATGGAAGCTTGAGAATCACTGCTATAAAAGTTGTTCAGTAATACATAATAAATAATAATAATGGCCTCATCTCTGTAAACTTGGACTTGATTTTTAATTCTATACCCATATCATCTCTGGCCTGAGAACAAGGTAGTATATTCATTCCCTTATTTTGTAAGAAAGAGTGTAGTGCTTCCTGATGAAAGAGAATACATAATCTGGCAGCTGTGTTCTTCTTGTTCCAACCTTCTCACTTTTCTGGGTCCAATACCAGCCTTTGCCTTAAAAAAGAGAATTGGATAAACTCCTTCTGGAAGCAAATGCCTCTTCTTCCATTATCAAAAGTAAAGTAGAATTCTCTTTCACACTTTCATCTACCAATAAACTTTATTCTAAAATTTGCTATTAAAAGCTATTCTATAGTTGACTGAGTAGACTTGTTTCCATTTTAATGTTCTCTGGTTATAAATGTATATAAATACATATATATTCAAATGTAGCTGTGTGTGCTTGCATAAGTGCACATTTTTTTTACCTTATTAAATGTAAGAGATGGACAAAATGTTAAGAGTATATTGTTTCAGTTTGCTAAAGCTGCCAAAATGCAACATACTAGAAATGGATTGGCTTCTACAATGGGGATTTATTAACTTACCATTATATAGTTCTTAGGCTGTTAGAATGTCCAACTCAAGGCATCAATGGGATGATACTAGACTCTGAAGACATGCTGCCAGCATCTGGGACACCTCTGTCACATGGGGAGGCATATGGCCAGCATCTGCTGGTCCTTTGCTTTGAGCTTTGTTGTTTTCAGCTTCTGGCTTCAGTGGCTTCATCTCTGAGTTTCTGTGGGTCTTCTCTTAGCTTCTCTGTTTTGTTTTGTTTTGTTTTGTTTTGCTGTGAGATTCTCTTAATTTCATCTCTTAGCCTTTTGGAGCCTTCTCTAAGCCCTTTCTGCTTTTTCTGTGTATCTTTTGTTCTCTTATAAAGGACTCCAGTAAGGGGATTAAGATCCACCTTGAATGGGGTGTGTTCTAGCTTGCGAGCTGCCAGAATGCAATACACCAGAAATCGAATAGTACCTAAAAGGGGGAGCTTAATAAGTTACAACTTTACAGTTCTAAGGCTGTGAAATTGTCCAAATTAAAACAAATCTATAGAAATGTCCAATCTAAAGCATCCAGGGAAAGATACCTTGGTTCAAGATGGCTGATGATCTTCAGCATTTCTCTCTCAGCTGGAAGACCCCATGACAAATGAACATGGCAGCATCTGCTGGCTTTCTTTCCAGGCCTTTTCCTTCATGAAGCTCCTCAGAAGGTATTCTCCTTCTTCATCTCCAAAGGTCACTGGCCAGTGGATTCTGGTTCTCTTGTCCTTCTGTTGTGGTTCTGTGGCTCCCTCTTCCTTCTCAAAAGGGACTCTCTCCAAAATGTCTCCTCTTTTATAGGATTTGAGTAAACTAATTAAGACTTACATAGAATGTGTGGAGACACGTCTCCATCTAATCAAATTTAATACCCACAATTGATTGAGTCACCTCTCCATGGAGATAACCTAATCAAGTATCCAACCTATAGTACTGAATAGGGATTAGAAGAAACCATTGCCCCCACAAGACTGATTAGGATTAAAACATGGCTTTTTTTAGGGTACAGAAATCCTTTCAAACGGGCACAGGGTAGGGCACAACTCAATTGAAATAGCCTAATCAAAAGTTCCTACCCCTCACAAGGTCTGCACCCACAAGAATGGATTAAAAGAACATGGCCTTTTCTGAGCTACATAACAGCTGCAAACTAACACATATATCTACCTATCTTGATTTAGAGATAAGTAAGACATAATAAAAAAAAAATCTCACTCAAGCTCAAACAGCTCATTAGTGGCAAAAAAGTTATATATGTCTTTAAATCCTCTTTCCAGAAATATTTTGACATCATCCTAATTTTTTAATAACTGTTACTTTGGAATAATTTTAGATTTGCAGAGATGTTTCAGAGACAATCTAAGGAGTTTTGATACATCCCTCAACCAGTTTCCCCTCATGCTAATATTTGTCAAAACTAAGAAACCAATAGTAGTGCAGTATTACAGACTAAGCTCCAGACTTTATTTGTATTTCCCTAGTTTTTCCACTCCTGCCCTTCTTCAGTTCCAGGATCCCCTTCAGGATATCACATTATAATTAACCATCATGCCTCCTCTAGCCTGTGACAGTATTTCATCGTTTGACATGCCCTTGACAGTTTTGAAGTGTACTGCTCAGGTGTTTTATAGAACGTCCCCAATTTGGACTTGTCTGATGTTTTTCCTCATGATTAGAATGGGGTTATGGGTTTGGGGAGGAAAATCACAGAAGTGAAATGCCCTTCTCATCAAATCTTATCAGGAGGTATATGCTATCATCATTACTTATCACTGGTGATGCTAACTTTATTTGGATAAGGTAGTCTCTGCAATGCTTCTGTAATTGAAATTTACTATTTTTCCCATCCATACCATATGTTTTGGAGACCAGTTATAACATCCAGCCCATATTTATTCCAGAGCGGGGGAATAGGGAGGGTGCGCCAGTTTGAAAGAATTATGTTCTCTAGAAAAGCCATGTTTTAATTCTTATGCATCTTGTGGAGGCAGCCATTTCATATAGGGAATACTGAATAATTCCTATTCAGTACTGTATGTTGGGAACTTGATTGGATTATCTCCATGGAGACATGACATGCCCAATTGTGGGTGTTAACATTTGATTAGAGGGAGATGTGACTTCACCCCTTCCAAGTGGGTCTTGATTAGTTTACCGGAATCGTTTAAGAGATGAAGCATTTGGGGGGAAGCTTCAGAGCCATGAGAGAGCCATGAGAACCATGAGAGCCCACATAGCCAGAGACCTTTGGAGATGAAGAAGGAAAACACCCCTGGGGGAGCTTCATGAAATAAGACGCCTGGAGAGAAAGTTAGCAGACACAGCCATTTTTCACCATATGCTTTTTCAATTGAGAGAGAAACCCTGAACTTCATCAGTCTTGAGTGAAGGTAACCTCTTGGTGGTGCATTAATTTGGACACTTTTATAGACTTGTTATAACTTTAGACATTTTCATAGCCTTAGAACTGTAAACTTGCAACTTAATAAATTCCCCCTTTTAAAAGCCATTCTGCTTCTAGTGTATCACATTCTGGCATTTAGCAAACTAGAACAGAGGGCAGATTGTTTAGGCTTATTTTTCTAAAAAATGAATACATGGCTTCAAGTAGAGAGGTACTGGGTTTTCAGATATCTATATGAACTATAATTAATAATAAATGTGCAAATTACTTTATGGTTGCATATATTTTATCTCATTTGATCTTCAAAAAATATTTTTATATTAAGTTATTTTTCCCCTTAAAGATAAGAAAGCTGAGACTTAATGTTTATACATCTTGCCCAAGAACTTAAACCCATTGCAGAACAAATGGTTGTCTCATGATATCCTGATATTTCATCCCCTGGTATTATATGACATGGCAATTGTATGTCTTTCCAAAATAAAGACAACAGAGCTAGAGGAAAATGTCTGTCAAACCCTCTAACTCCTCAGAACATGCTGTAGTTCTTTTTGGAACTCTTTACTCAGGCTCCCACTAAAGTGACAGAGTCGATTCCCCATTCCCTGAATCTCAGGTTTGGCCGCATAATGAGCTTGGACCAACAGAATGAAGTGGAAGGGACAGTACACTGGTTCCAAGCCTAGGCCTCAAAAAGGCCTTTCGTACTTCTGCTTGCTCTCCTGTTTGCTGTCCTGAGAGACAGGTAGAGCCGAACTGCTACTTAAGTTATTTTTCTGAGCCAGTGAGTCTAAAGCAGAGCCTCTCAGCCTACCCACTGATAGTCAGACACCCAACGCTTAGAAATACAAGCAAGCCCAGATGAGATCAGTTAGGCCCAATCAAAACCAGCCAATTTCAGCCTAATGATCCATAATCTAAAATAATAAATGACTACTGTTTTAAGCTACTGAGTTTGGAGACAGTTATTCAACAATACCTTAATGATACATCCCCTATATAGCAGAATGTTTTCTGTTTTCATTTTTCAATGAAAATCAATGTCCTGCAGAGAGAAATACCTGAAATCTTTGAACTGTAATCCATCTGCGTTGTCCCCAGTAATGATTGCATAGCCTTTATCTTGTGCCCTTGTGATTTTAAAAACCTTCTGGCTGACTCTCACATGTACCCATTTTATCCAGTTTTTCAACTTCAGTCTTATGCTCACTAAAGACAGCCCCTAATGTTTATTAATGAAGGGGGTTGGGTCAGCCCAGAACCAACCCACCCCAATTCCAAAGTTATCTTGATAACCGAAGCTGAATCGAACCAAAATGGGCCCACCTGACATGCAGAGTAGCTTGGACTTTAACCTCTAAGTCATCTCATTATAGTACTAAAAAATCACACCTGGGCCATGATGGCTTAGCAGGCAGAGTTCTCACCTGCCATGACGGAGACCCAGGTTCGGTTCCCGGAGTCTGCCCATGTCAAAAAAAAAAAAGAAAGAAAGAAAAATTATACCTATCATCAATCATATTAAGATTAAGGCCACCATTTTCCTCCATACATTCTGAGACTAAGCATGTAATCAATCTGCACAAGCTCAATAATCAGATCACCTATAATTATATCATCTGGAGCCATTGTGCTCATTATTCTAAAACCTGCCCATCTTTTGATAGTATGAAACTATCAAAATTACTGAAGTTCAGGGAGACAGATTTTTAGGCCAATAGGCCATCTGCTCTCCTGCTTCACACCTACCTATAAACTCTTTCTCTCTTTGAAAAAAAAAAAAAATCAATGTGCTATCTTACAAGGCTGAAATGTATCTGGCTTTCAGTCTCTAAAATGTCCCTTCCATCTGACAATAGAAAATTGTAGATATTATGACCTCTCTTAGAGTTCTCTGTGCTGTGAATTTATTCTCTTTTATTTCTGTATTGCTAGTAATGATATTTTTGCCAAATAACTTTAAAATGTTCATGCAATAAAAATGTATCTTTTCTTGTACAACTCTGGCTTACAATGTGCCTTAAAAAGATCTCCATACACAGAATCATACATGCAGTCATGTATAATTTGTGCATTCTTATGGGGGGGTGGTATTTTTTATCTTTTATAATATATTAAATTATTTGGCACTTACGGCCTGGAATGTTTAAATATAATTTGAAGTTTTTTAAGATAAGTTAAAATTCAACTGAAATTCTGTCAAGTCCTAAAGAATTCTTCAATAGTGTATTTTTTTTGGTGGGGTCAAGGGGACAGTGCACGGGCCAGGAATCGAACCTGGGTCTTCCACATGGGAGGTGAGTATTCTACTCAAGAGTAAATTTTTAATCACATTATTAATCTCCTCTTTGATAACTGGTATAATCAAGATTTTTGCCTTCTCCTGAGCTGATCATGGTCATTTATATTTTTCAAAAAATCATCCATTTCTTTTAGTGTTTTAAATTTGATGCCTGAGGGTTAGTTGAAACATTCTCTTATTCTTTTAATGACTCTCTTAGCCATCACTTATATCTGATCTAATTCTTGATCTTGAATAATTTCCCTTATATTTTTTCCTTAATCAGTCTCATGGGTATTTTTCAATTTTATACATTTTATCAAGAACCAGTTTTAGTATCTAGTCAAACTTTTTATTACTTTATGTCTTCTATTTAATTTATTTTGGTATTGTCCTTCATTACTTCCCTTATCCAGAGTTTGTTTTGCTTTTCTTTTACTAACTTATTAAGGTGAATGCTAATTTCTTTAAATTTTGGATTTTTTTAATAATAAAAGATTAAATATTTTTTTCTGAGGGATACTCTTGGCAATATTTTATAATGTTGGATGTGAATAACTTTCCTTTTCACTGCATTCTGGTTGGATTGTATCTCCCTCTTTTGGTTTGCTTTGATCCAAAATTATGTAGCAAAATACTTCCTGATTTCCAAATAGGTCAATTATTTGATTACTTTTAAATGTTAATTTCTAATTTTACTGGACTACGGTCACAGAATTTAGCTACTAAAATCTCTAGTTAAAAATATGCATCAAGATTTTTTGTTCCCAAGTGTATGAATGACTTTTATAAGTGTTTTATGGGTATATCCCTAGGTTAAGGAGAATAAGCTCATGAAATTGTTAGTTAGCTAGATGCATAAATAGAGAATGATGGATACTGGCAAGTTTAAATATCTCCACTGTTTCCTTTCTTCTTTATCACTCTCCAACATTCAGCCTCTTCTGTGACTCTTTGTTTTTATTTCTAACCCTCTCTCTCTTATTTTCTTCACAGGCTGCCTTGTGAGAGGTACTCTCTGAAAACAGAAACTTCAATTCATTCAGAAAATGGCAGGAAACTGAGGAAAAGGAAAACAAAGAAAAATGAAAAATAATACAATAAATAAAGTGGAATTAATAAGTCTAAACAGACCTGAATTGTTAAAAAGTAACTTTAATAGATTTAATTGTTTTCCTATAAAAAATTAGACTCTCAGATCAGGAGGGGAACACGCAGCTATATGCTGTTGACAAGAAACAATTCTCAAGCACCCACACAGACACAGAGAAAAAGAAAGATTTAACATAAAAATGGGGAAATATATACCAAAACGTGACAATAAATTGGAAGCAGGTATGGCCATATTAATAGTAAGTAAAACAGAGTTGTTCGAGTGCAAAAGCATTAAAAAGAATAAATATAGAAATTTCAACATTTCTAAAAATAACAATCCATTTGGAATATGTAAACAGAATAGATGCACATAACAATTTAGCTTTAAAACACATGGGGCAAAAATGCATAAAAATACAAGAATAATATTAAATTTTTGAAACAACATCAAACAGTAGGTAGTACTAACACTAAACAAATAGAATATCCACTGTACAAAAATAAGATAAGGGAGTAAAAGGAAGACATATATAATTCATTCTTATTTTATGAAAATAAATGGAAAAATCCTAAATCCTCAACTTTAGAACAGAATTCAAAAGTATATAGTTGAGTAATTGATTATGATGAAGTTGAATTTCTCCCACAAATGTGGGAAAAGGATAAAATTAGAAAATCTATCTAATATAATATACCATGTTAATAAATTGACCAAATACCAATCATCTCAATAGTTGAAGAAAATACATTTAATAAGGTATTACATTTTTTATAATAGAAAATGTAATAGAATATGCCAAACCAAAGGCTACCCTAAACATCTTACTTGATGGAATTTTAGAACAATTCCCATTAAGTCAACATCCATACCAGGATTCTGATATCAATGCTACTGTTCAACATTGTAGTTGTGTCTCTGGTGAATATAGTAAGGCAAGAAAAAAATCTTAAGATTAAGAATAGGAAAGATATGGTCAAAGGGAATTTTAAATTTATTGGTCTTTTCCTTGAATTTCTGTAATGTGAGGTATTCATACCTTACTACCATAATTAAAATTAAAATAATTTATAATTAATATTCCACAGAATTTTTTTTAAAGAAATAGCTATTAGAGAAATTTAACTCCATTAAATTCAGCTGTGAGCATTTGTCAAACAGTAAAGTGAGCACTCTATACCAGAGTAGCAGGATAATATATTTAGATATAACTAACTAATATACTTTTCCTTTCTCATTCCAGAATTGCAGGTCAGACTGTATCCCTCCTCAAACCCTACCACATGGGCAACTTACTGAAGAAAGAATAACGTGTTGACTCTGTAGTCAAACTACATGACTGTATTGGTTTTGTTGTGTCCAGGTCTTTAAGAACTTGTTTCTTAATATCTAAGGGGATATAACAATAGCAAACACTATTTGTTGTGAATATTAAATATAACAATATCTGCAAAGGACTTAGAGTATTACCTTGTATATATAGCAAACATTTGATCAATGTTACCCATTGTTGTTAATTTTTTCGCTATAAAATAACTGCTACTTAATTGAAAATTGGAGCTTATAATTTATAAGGATGTCTCAGTTTGAAGTGTCTGAATAAATTCAAAATAAATTTATTTGATAGAATATTAACCAGAAGCAAAGAACTATGGAACAACTTAGTTCATCGCTTTGAATTTTAACCACACATTAGCCTTAATAGCATTTGTGAGTATTCAAATCATTTCTCAAGAAAAATACATTAAATTTCCTCTATAATTTGTAGCTTAATGAAATTCCAATAAGTTAGAAATCATCTCAATTGACAGATGAGTCATTCTGAGCAGTCTCATTTTAAAATTGTTGTCAATAGCAAAAGACATGATGTAGGTTTTGTATTTACTCTTACATGTATATCATTTTACTTAATAAAAAGATTTCCAAGGAAAATTGTCTGTCAATCGAATTAGTGTAAATCAAATAATATTATCCATTTGACTCACATTTTAATCTTACAAATGTGAAACCATTCCTAATGGCTCACTAATTGACTATGACTTGAATTCATTAGATTTAAGATTCTTTACTTCTTATAATTGATGAGTAAGTAAGCTATCTGCCCCATGAAAACCATGCATTAAAGGAAATCTGTGTACATTCATTTTAAATTTGGGTCCTTTTGAAGGTAGTTTTCCTTTAATAATTCAAACTTGAGCTTTCATGTAACGTTCTTTATTTTCTCTTGGTAGGACATACTTGCACGCTAATTTTTACTTTGCTTTACATTTCCAGGTTGGTAATGGCTCCCATAGCAGGGGACCAAAGCAGGGATCATTTCACACCACACAGAAGCACAATCACTGAAGTGAATGATTTTGCATCCAAGAGAGGCTGAAAGGACTTTCACTTGCACATACTGTAATTTCCCAAGGGAGATCTAGTCAAGGCACTGAAGTTCATGGATTTGGAGGAAACTTAATGAAGCTTTAACAATGATCAAGACCCTCAACTTCAACTAATTTTAAGGATTGGAGCAAAGTCAAGAAAAGGTTGTGTTGGGGCAAATTGAGTCATTTATAAGGTAAAGGTCCTGATAGAATTGTCAAGGATATACTTGACAGCTCTAGCATATTCTTGGGGAGCAGTAAAAAATTTCAGTTTCAGGACTCCTTTTCATTTAAAAATTATTGGGGAACCTAAAAGTTTTTGTTTATGTTGGTTATATCTATCAATATTTACTGTGTCCTAGATTAAAACTGGGAAACATGTAAAATATGCATTAATTCCTTTAAACATAATAATACATTTATTACAGAATAATATAAATATTTTATGAAAAATACGTATTTTCAAAATAATTTAGTAAGACAAGTAGCATTTTTTACATTCTTGGAAATCCCTGTAGTGTCCAGCCTAACAAAAGAAAATTGGATTCTCATATCTGCCTCTGGATTCAATGTGTTGTTTGGATTGAAGCATATGAGGAAAATCAGGCCTCACACAAAGATAGATATTTGGAAAGATATTTGTGGATTTCAGTTATCTGTGGATTTTTTTTCTTTGATGCTACATTAAAACTCATCAAATAGCAACTTCTTACAGGTAAGATATAATGAAGAATCTGAAGCTATATCAATGAACTTCCCACATCTTGTGATATTAAAGTTGGTTGGTTTTGAATTGTGGTAAGATGGCAGAATAGGAAGCTCCTGGAATCAGTCCCTCCACCGGTACAAATAATAAATGTGCAGGAGCTACCTTAATCAACTACCTCAGAATTCTGGAGTCCAGTTGAACACTGTTCAGCATATAGGGAAGAGCAGGATGAAGAGGCTGGTAAATTGCAGTAAGTATTGTGAATTACTTTCTCTTCATTATGGTTACCACTACCCATTTGCACTCTTGCAGCAGGCAGCAGTGGGGTCTGGTCCCTGGTATAATTCGCTAGAGCCAGAGTGGGATATAAAAATCTAGTTACCCAAGATGTGGGATAAGGATCCAGTTCAATCACTGACTTTTATTAGCTACTTCAGGTCACTGGAAGTTCAGTTCTGTGAGTATCCATTTTAAACCCACCCCTCGACAAAGGTGGTGGAAACAACTTAAAGAAATACACTTAGACAGTTGAAGGACCACATATTCTGGGAAGCTGCTATGTTAAGAAGGCACAGTATTAGGGAGTAAGAAGAGAAACTCCTGGGCAGCTGCCATGGCTCAGCAGGCAGAGCTCCGACCTGCCGTGCTGGAGGTCTGGAGTTCGATCCCTGGTCCTCCTGCCCATATGCAAATTTTAAAAAAAAAAAAAAAGAAGAGAAACTCCTGGCACTCTTCTGGGCTCCTGCCTCATCCCCTCCCCTGGGCAGTTTAGAGGCAGCTGTTGCTCCCTTTGTGAATCCTTGGCCTTATTTCTGACATAGGAAAGTCCTCTCCAGCACTGTTCACCTCAAAAAAATCTCCCTCCTGGCAAAAGAATTTGAAACAACTAAAGAAGTATAAGAAACAATTGAGATGGGCATTCTGGGATGGGTTTACTTGCTTTAAGTCCTGCAGTGGAACACCCAGGAAGAAGGACCCCAGGCAGAACACCCAAGAGAACGAAGAAGAGGAGGTATTAAAACTACTGTGTGAATAGGGGAATCCCTAAGGCCACTAGCAAGCACAAGACCAGGGCAAGACACAGGCCCAGAAAAAGCAAGGAGGATCCTGCAATTTGCATTCACTGTGAGCTGACCTTCCTTATAGAAAGGCTGAACTCTGAAAGAAAGCACCAGCCAAAACAAAGTCAATTTGCAAAGAAGTGACAGGTGATTTTTGCTTCTGTTTGACTGGTTTGGTTGTCTCCTAACACTCAAGAAAATCTCTGTCATATCACTTGCTGGATACAAACTCAAGAAACAGACATCTCAGGGAAAAAATAACAGTGTTAATATTTTGAAATATTGAAATGTACAGTGTACAACAAAAGAGTATAAGGCAAAGACACAGTAAACAATGGCCCATCCAAAGGAAGAAAATAAAAATCCAGAAAACATCAATAAAGAAAACCAGACTGTGGATACACAAGACAAAGACTTTTAAAAATGCTATCTTCAATATGCTTGAGGAGAGGAAGAATACACAGAGAAAGAACTAAAGGATATTAGGAAAACAATAAGGAAACAATATGTGAATCTCAATAAAGAGACAAAAATTTTTGTAAAAGGGAACAAACAAAACTACTGGAGTTGAGGACCACAATTATTAAAATGACAAATTTCTAGGAGGGTTACAATAGCAGTTTGGAGTTGGCAGAAGAAGAAATCAGTGAACTTAAAGGTAAGAAAACTTCAATGACTAAGGAGCAGAAAGGAAAAGGAATAATCAAAAAATGAGAATAGTATCAGAGACCTGTGGGGCACCATTAAGTACACCAGTAAATGCATTATGGGAATCCCAGAAGGAGAAGAAAAAGAGAAAAGGGAAGAAGAAATATTCAAAGAAGTAATGAAAGAAAACTTCCCAAACTTAGCTAAAGAAGTGAAGATGCACATCCAGGAAGCCCAGAGAACACTAATACAGCATAAAATTGAAAAGAGCTACACCTTATCACATGCTGATAAAATTGTCAAATGCAAAAAACAAGGAGAGAATTCTGAAATCTGCAAGAGAAAAGCAGAGTGTTATGTACAAAGGTGTACATAAAATAAATGGAAAGACATTCTGTGTTCATGGATTAGAAGACTGAATATTGTTAAGATGTCAATTCTACCTGAAGCAATCTAAAGATTCAACACAATCCCAATCAGAATTCCAACAGCCTTCTTTATGGAAATGGAAAAGTGAATCATCAAGTTTTTACGGAGGGGCCAAACAGCAAAGCCATCTAGAAAAAGAAGAACAAAGTTGGAGTACTCACACTTTCCAAGCTTAAAACTTATCACATAGCCACAGTAACCAAAACAAAATGATGACTTCCAGGAAGATGGCTAAATAGAGTAGCTTGAGATTAGCCCTGCTCCACAGAAAAGTTAGAGAAGGGACAGGTGGGTGACTGAGGTTGCAATTCAGGAGTGCAGCTGACCTGGGACAGCCTTCTGCACCACATGGGGCAGTCCTGGATTCAGAGGCTGAGGAACTGACAAACAGAAAGCTGGAGCTTGGCACGGAGGCATGGAGCCTGCAGGAGTGCACTGATGGGAGATGGGGACTAGGAAGTAAGCCAGGCCACATTGCTTGGGTGTATTATCCTCACCACCACAGCCCCATGACCAGTGACTCACCCCACACTCACATCCCTGA